>JABUQX010070424.1:0-42000 GCA_015478945.1 Trachelipus rathkii | reverse complement strand
TTATTTTTCCCTTTTATATTTTTATTTATGTTTTAACAGTACTTTTTATTTATTATTATATATTATCTACCTATTTTTAATTATTTATTTGAGTTTTAATAAAAATACTTTTTTATTTCTAATGTTTAAAATGTATAGAATAAAATAAACACAGCATGTAATATTTCGAGGTGTCACTATATAATACAATTATTTAATTTTATAAATATAATTTAGTACGATAATTAAATATTTAATTAAATAACATATCCATAACTTTAGATTACAACCCTTAAAAGAGTAGGCAGTAAGCAGTAAATGACAATAAGAAGTCAGTGTTTATTACCTAATCAACGCTAGGGATTATTAGTATTAATCTTTAGTATTATAACTCAGTGCTTTAACTGCTTAACTTTCTGCTTTACTGCTTAACATCATTTTTAATATAAATGTGTGTATAAAGCTTTATCTGTACTTTTAATAACATCATAGTTTAAACTCACTAGCTTGATTAACTCTCTGCCTATAACTTAGATTATTTTATACTCATTCTGGGCTCATTTACTGTTTTTAAACTCATTACTCTGCTTAATCATGCTTAAGTATACTCATCATATACTTTGTATTAACTATTCAACTTATTCTCTTTTATTTTAATTTTTATATTTATTATTTATTTTAATTTATTTATTTATTATTATATATTTTTTTATTATTTATATATTCACTATTATTTTTTTTAAAATTATTTCCATATATATTAATATCTTATATTAAGTGTTATTATTTAACTATTCATAAAGCCTAATTAGTTAATTTAATTTAATATTAAGTAAACATGATATACACAGTACACACTATACACACATCAATATCACTAATATATACACACACACACGCACATACACACACTAACAACACACACCATACACATATCAAACTACACGCTACACATAAGTATATATTATTATATTATATACTATTTACTAATATATTAATGATATATTATCATATATATATAAATATACATATATAATTGTATTATATATATATATATAATATAAGTATATAACTATATTATTATATATTATATATATTACTAATGATATATATATATGATATATATATATATATTAATATATTACTATCTATATATACTATACTAATATATATATTTTTATATGTATAATATATTATATATAATTATATAATATATAAATATTATATACTATTATATATATATATATATTATACTATAATTTATATATAATATAATATATATATATTATATATTATATGTATTAATACTATATATTATATCTTATAATAATATATATAATATATAATATATTATATACTATATATATATATATAAAATATATTAGTATCCCAGGTGGTGAATAAATGCACGTATTTTAGAAATTTATAAACTTTATAAATTAATGTTATATGAATCCCTATATTCTTATCTTTGCTAAAGAAATCATTAGTTAATTACCTTTTTATTTATTGTAACCACAGAAAAATAATAATCAACTATTTTCATTTTACTTCCATTGTGACAAATTTTGGTATTTTTTGTTTAAAAAAAAACTCCTTCTTTAATTTACTAAAGTAAGATCTTTGAAGCAAATTATATTAATTATTTAGTAAGTAAATGCAAATGACCTCTTAATTGTCACGTGGCCAAAAACTTAACACATTTCTCACGCTTCAGCGATGCAACCGAATTCTTTTTAATAGAATACAACTGCATCCTCCAATGGTGAAGAGTTTTTTACATCACTTTCCACGGAAGAGGGCGAGCGTAAATTTTTCTAGCAAGGACAGCCAAATGCTGAAGGGTATCTTTATTCGATGACGCCACATGTAAGGGACTTTCTGAAATTTTAATGGTAATCAAGCGACTAGGACTGCATCTTCTACCGTTTACAATATCTTCAAATTTTTTCCCAATACCTATGAATTCTTTCTCCTTAGGAATGAGATTCTTTGCTGTTTTTTAAAAAGTCTTTTTTTTCTTTAAAATTCCCACCTCACAGCTTTCACAACTGAAGTTAAAACTATTAAACTTCAGTAAGCACTTTTTTCGTCGATCCTGTTTAATAAACTGAGAGAATCGAAGATGGTTTACAAGTAAGTGGAAACTTGTTTTCCTTTCCTTATATACAAAATATATTAGCTCGCACCATCCATTGCTTAAAGAATACTCTTCACGTTTTTTATTGTCATTTCTCCTCGAGGAATGTAGTTTTACAAGCGTGATCAAGAATAGGTAGCAAGCACAAGATTCTATCAGTAAAGTAAATTGCTGAATCTATTTTTTTGACGTGAATTTTTCCATCCTGATAACTGTATTTGACCTCAGTTCCTCAAATAGTGCCCAGTTTTTCTGGCCCTATTTTCAAAGAAAAAAACTTCAAATTCACTTATCTATTTTCTGGATTATTGCCGATGCCCATCTGATTTCTTGTGGCTAAGAATATCATGTCAACCAATCCACAAATTTTAAATATTTTAGAAACAAAGAATACCAAAGAATCGGTCAAAGAATCGGCTTACAATTTTGTCGATTCCGATTCCGATTCCGATTCCTGAAAAACACCGATTCCATAGCCGATTACCGATTAATCGTCCATCACTATATACATATTAATATATATACTAAATAGTATATAATTAATATTATAATATGAATTAATATATAAGTATATATTAATAATCACTCATTATATTATATATATATACTATATACTATACTATACTATATTATATTATTATGCTATATATCATATATATATATGCGCAGCACCAGGCATTCCTACGCAATATACGACTTCGCTTAAGCGGTTTAATTTTACTAACTGGTCTAGTAACTCTCCAATATTAACAACATGTTGTCAAAAGAAATTTATTATTTTGCTCTTTATTCTAAAATCTAAAAAAGAATAAAAACATTACAATTACAAAATCTGACAAAGGACACAATATCCTAATTCTTAACACTCAGGACTATTTTGACAAATGTAACCTACTTCTCACTGACGATAACACGTACACCCGACTCAACACAAATCCTCTAAAAAACTCCACGTTGAATTTTAAAAAAAAATTGAAAGTTATCTGTAAAGACTACCCTAATCTTCATACTTCCCTTAAAGCCTAAATGTCCAATCTAGCTCAGTTCTACGGTTTACCCAAAATCCACAAACCAAACATACCACTCCGCCCCATCATTTCCAACACTAATTTCCCCACATACAAATTATCAGCTTGGTTATCTACACAACTTAAACCCCTCATAAACAATATTTCTGGAACTCACATTACAAATTCCACAGATTTCATTCAAAAAACATAACATCTAAACTCATGAACTCAAAATTTCTATAGCTTTGACGTCACCTCCCTATTCACCTCTGTTCCTGTTAACACCACTTTAACCATTTTAGAACAATACCTCAACGAAAACAATCTACGACTTTCATATCCGTTTCCTCTCATCCTAGAACTTAATACATCTAATCTCTCTAGGACACAGTTTTTTTCATTCAGAACAACTTTTTCCTACAAAAACAACGGTCTCTCAGCATGGGTTCCCACTCTCTCCCACCTCAGCAATATGTTACATGGAACTTAACTGAACCATTAATCACCTTCCTCACACTTCCTGAATTACAACATGCTCACTGGTTCCGTTAATGTCGAACGAGCATTTTCACATTCATATCACAACATAGAGTCCTCATGAATATTTTATCAACACGGGGTACAAATTAGAATAACATCCCTTCTATAAATATACCATTAGAACTCCGGCCTTCCAACTGAATCTTGTACCCCTTTCTTGAACAACACTAGATTTCTCTGGCATAACTCTCTTTATTAAAATTTTTGCTCTGTATTATAGAACGCTTCCCTAAATCGCTGTCTTTTTCTACTACAATTGGGTTTCGTCTCATGTCCACTTCCATACAACTCTAGCTTCCATCACCTCTGATCTACTAGATTTCAGAATCTGTTCCCAAACCAATCCTCAACAAGAGAAGACGAACTTAATCCGAATCCGAGCCTTTCAGAACTTCATCCCAAACTACCTTCATAACAAGCTTTAGAAAGCTAAGCCAAACATTTTAATCTCAACAATCCTTTACAAGTTAATTCATTCTACCACTACTCAATTTCTCCCCATTCCTATAAAGAATACCTAGGTAGCTTTATAAAAAACTTCTTCCACGTAAACATAACTGTTACTAGTCAACAAAACGCGTTACGGTTTAAAAAAAACATTTACCCACCTAAACTCCCCCTCAAACATCTGCAATGCAATTTATACAGTTATAAATGCAGCCAGTAGGTCCCAAAACATATATTTGTGAGACTAATGACTGTTGGACAGAACGTAAATTCAACGCACACATCTAATCTGTACCTATACAGACTAAACTCAGTCTATGACTTCACTTCCCTGAATTTTCATAGGGTGCAAACGGCCACTTTAATCGATATTGATATCAATGTCTCCTCTTATACATGTCCCTGACCATGCAAAAAAGGCAAGCGTTATTGAATCCCCCTGTCTTAATAAATGTTGATAATCTTCAACGATCACCATCAGAGGTGAGCATGCACTAGATGCTCTTCAATATACGAAGTCTTGAATCTTCATTATGTGACAATAAAAAGAAAGAACCAACTATTATTGCAACGAGACAGCCACCATTAGATCGATTCTGCTTCTGCCTCGGACTTTACGGTCAGTGTTTGTGTGTGTGTTCTCCCCTACATGTGCTGCTATGTAGAGTGTAATGGACTGATATATCTTTTTATTTTTGTATTTTATTTTTTATTTTTTTATTTGTATTTTATTTATTCTATTTTATTTTTTGTATGAGCGGTTGTTTGAAAAGCCCAACGATTCTTGTCCTTTCCAAGTTGTTCCTTTGCGTACTTTTGATATCTATGTATTAGTTTTAACGCTAGAACTCGTGAACATCAAGGTGACTGACGAGGCGTATTAAGCGAAAGCTCTCACCATTTAACCATTTCAACAGTTGTTCATAGTTCTTTGTCTCTTATTTCTTTAATCAGGTTCATTTAACTTGTGGGCAATTTACAGTTTGATTTCATTAAAGTTGAAATTCAAATACATTGTTCTGCTGTTAACTCACTAGGGTGTCTGAGTATATAATATATATACCTATGATAATATGATATATTATAATATATATATTATATAATTATATACTCAGTATATATTATAGGTAATATTATTAAGTATACATCATTATATATATAATATTATTATATATATTATATATAGTTTTTATAATTTTCGGCAACTGATTAAAATAAGAATAATGTATAAGATAAAGATTAAAAAAAAAAATATGTTGGTTTTATAAAATCCAGATTTTGTTTTAAATAAATAGTTTGTTGATTACATGTTATATAACATCTTATATACACTTATTACCTCGATTGACTAATTCACCTATGACACGTAACCAGTATATATCGTCTCATTAATTAACAAGAGCTCTAATACATTCGTAGAATCGATCTTTTCATTTCTTCTGACAATTCGGTGATAATCACAGATAGCGGTCACATACGCGTGAAAAAGTGACAAGAAAGTGATGTCACAACTTATATATATATATATAATATATATATATATATTATATACTATATATACTTATATTATATATATATATATATTAAATTATATAATTTATATTATACACACACACTATATATATATACACACACACACACAACACTTACACTTATATGTACATCACATTCTATATTTAGACATCTTATACATTCTTATTCATATGAATCCACTTAACTTACAATTTACACTTACAGTATAATATATATATACTCACTACATATTAACTAGAATGACCAATATCTACTTACACACGCATTATGTAGGTTACACACACAACAACATTCACAAGTAATCTTCAACCTATGAGCTATCATTCTATATCAGATATGTTAACTTGATCTACTTCCACTACATCTCCACATAGAGTTATAGCGGAACCTCACACAACTTCTATCTTTCAATATTCTACTTCAATTTTGTCGCATTTTTTTTTATCAACAAACAGTGACGTCACTAGGTTGAAGAGTTCGCTCCCAATTATATTTGCTCTTCTTAAAATTATTATTATTACTATTATTTCGTTCACTTTCAAGAAGAAGGTATTAGAGGTAGGTCCCTTTTTCAATCTGAATTGATTCTAGTGATTTTGAAACCATATGAATTTACGTTAACAGTTAATATATTATTCATGTATTATTGTTATTATTTATGTGATATTGATTATATATTATATTATTATTTATATTATTATTATTATTATTATATATTATTATTATTTATTATTATATTATTATTATCGATTATTATTAGTGTTATTACGGTCATTATGTGGAGAGATAGATAATTAATAATAATAATTAATAATAAATATAATAAGGTGAATAATAATAAATAATTAGAGTGAGAATAAGTATAATAATAATAATAATAATAATAATAATAATAATAATAAAAAATAATAATAATTTATGTTATATTATTTTATCATTTATTTAATTATTATTATGTTAATTGATATGATTATTATTTGTTATTTATTACTTATTATGTATTATTATTATAATTTATTCATATTACTAGTAGTTTTAATCTATATTTATATTATACTTATTTATATTATTCCATTTGTCAATTATATTATTTATTTACTATTTTTTCAACTGTTAATTTTTCTTAAATAATTGCTATATTTTTTTTACATGGATACGTGCCCACAGTATTATGTAATAAATACCAGTGACAGAATAAAGAATATTATTGATAGTATTAGATTTGAGATTTGATTTGATATTATTATTGATGTGTTGTTTTTGTTTTGTTAATAATAAATAATAATAATAATAATGTAATAATAATAATAATGAATAATAATAATAATTAATAATACATAATAATAATAATAATGAATAGGGATATAACTTTCAACTCATAATAACTAATAATAATAATAATATATAATATAATAATAATAAAATAATAATAATAACTCATAATAACTCCTATAAAATAATAATAATAGATTAATAATAATAATAAAATAATAATAATAATGAATTATTATAATACAAGATTTAAAAATTATTATTATTATCACTCATTATTATCATTATTATCAGTTTAATGTGAAATATTTAATAGTAATAGTGATAGTAATGATAATGAGAATAATAATAATAGTAACTAGTAATAATAATAAGTTAATAACAATAGTAATAGAATAGTAATAGTAATAGTAATAGTACATAGTCACATAGTTAAATAGTCAAATCTAGGTAATTAGAAGAGATAGAGAAGGCAGACTTGAAAAATTTAATAATAGATTAGTGGTAGTTTTAGTTTTAGGATAGAGTTAGAGTTAGTAATAATATAATAATAATATATAAAATAATAAATAATTTCAATTCATTGTTACTAACAAAGGACCAATGTTTCAGTTCTTATACTTGCATACTACCACATTGAAATGAACCTCAAATAAATCTTTTTCATTTTTAAATAATAATAATAAATAATATAATAATATATTAAATATACACTATTATTATAAAAAAAAAAAAAAAAAAAAAAATAAATAAGCAAAAGAGAGAAAAAAACGAAAATAAATTAATATATAATAATTTATAATAATTTCTACATAGATTAATTAATAATAATACATTATCGTATAATAATATATTAATAATTATAATAATTATTACAATTTAACTACCAGGTTAATACATTAATTTATTCACCATTTATCTACACGATATAATCTATAATAATTATTAATAATTATTTAAAATATATAAATTGAATCTTATTAAATGTAAACGTCTATTGTATAAATAATACTATAATTATATTGTATTTATTAATATATAATAAATAATTAATAATAATAATTAATAATTAATATATAATAATATGTATAATATTAATTATTAGTAGTATACCTTGAGAAATAACTAAATTAAAAAATAAATTAATAAATTTAATAATACTAAAAAATTCATTTTTTACAATTAATAACATTTGAAAATACTAATGAGAAAATGAATAATGAAAAATAATAATCAATAATAATTATAAAAATAATTTAATTAATAATAAAATTAATAATATTATTAAATAAATTTAATAATAACAGATTAATAATAATAATAATAATAATAATATTATAAAGATAATAATTAATAATAATAATAATAATAATAATAATAATAATAATAATAATGATAATAATAATAAAATAATAATAATAATTATAATAATAAAAGTGCTAATAATAATATAAATAATAATATTAATAAAAATTGCGATTAATACATAATATATACATAATAATTAATAATAAAAATAATAATAGATAATAATAATCAATAATAATTAATAATAATAATTTCTACAGAAGATTTTATCACATTAAATAAAAATGTTAAACCTTTAAAGTATTCTCATCTTGAATTTGGGAAAAAGATTTTTAGAAATTAGTCGAATGCTCGAACATTTAAATCGAATATAGAGACGAATAAGATGTTGATCGTTATTTGAGCTTAAAATTGAAAATGAAATCAATCAAATAAGAAATTTTATTCCGTAAAAATATATAAATAAGAAAAAGTAAAATAAGAACTTTGGATGGTAACAGAAAGCGAAAATTGTTTGAAGAAAGAGAAGGAACAACAAGAAGAAACATTTGGAGAGCTACAATTGTTTAATAATTATATATAGATATATATATAAAAATAGTTTATAAATATTATGTGTCAAATATTAAATTAAAATAGTAGTTAAAGAAATTTAATATAATCAAGCGACAGATAAAATTATGTTACAGATGTTCTCACAGTATATAATAATAAAAAACTATCTCATATATGTCATTCAATATCATTTAATATACTAATATTTTTTCTTTATAAGTAAGTATAATAGCAAAATCGATATACTGATATAATAATTACTTATTATATATATTTAAATAATATAATACACTATATATGATTAGTATATATAATATTTATTATATTCATAATATTGTATTTATAATATATAATGTAATATATATAAAGTATATATTTTACTTTGACTAAAAATCTAAGGAATGAAGTTTTATTTCGTGATATTATATTTATTAATTTTTTAATTACTGCAGTATTATATATATATATATACATATATTATATATTTATGAACCATAACGAAAATTACCCCCCTTTAACATACTAAATTCTCGGCTTCGTAATCAAACCCATGAATCTAGAAGCTTTTTTCCTGGAATAATTACAATTAGATTATGAATAAAGCACAAAGAAGAATGGAAAATCAATATAAAATCTAAACTTTAACAAGTGTTTATATCATGCGGTCCCAAGAACTACCTTACATTAATACAT
This sequence comes from Trachelipus rathkii, assembly GCA_015478945.1. Lineage (NCBI taxonomy): Eukaryota > Metazoa > Arthropoda > Malacostraca > Isopoda > Trachelipodidae > Trachelipus > Trachelipus rathkii. The sequence continues at coordinate 32,523 of JABUQX010070424.1, read as the reverse complement.
ATACATTCTGTAAATATAACTAAATTAAGATCTTTAAATTGTACTCTTTGTCATTAGAATTAATAAGGCGAGAACAGAATAATTTCATAATTGGTGACAACCGCTCGAATAGCGAGAGAAGAGTCCAGATTCAATTTCCTCTATATTTATAAACTACTAAATCAACCCTTTACCATGGGCTCGATAAATAGTGATTTTTTACTCAACATACTAAGATATTTACATATATATATTCTTTATAATAGTTTCTGCTTACGGCCAGCTGTGCAGCGGCAATGTTCAAGAAGTTTATGCAAAAATAAATCTAACTACTTAACCTATTAAAGGAGAATACCATATAAGTTTGTCAAAATAAGGGAATCAAAATCAGTTTAATCATCAATATACACTAAGTTCACAAATAAATCACTTCGGATCTATAATGGGCAACATTCACGATACTTTATATTAAAAGATAGTTTACGACTCAATACTCACCAAATTTCTCATGTGCCCAGACAAAGTAACTAAATGTTTCTGGGCAACAAATATCTCTTAACAAATTTAAAATCACTGACAGTTTAAGTATAATAATTAGCATCACCGTATAGTCCCAATAACTGTGTGCGCTTTAAGCAGTCAAATCCAAGATTGCTCGAATCCCACCAACAAAAAAAGTACCAATCTATTCGATTTCCTTTGCCAGACAAGTCTTGAAACTATAAAGCCATCACTCATCGTTCCTACTTCCGGAATTTACACCAATATATCCACACCAGAAGAAGACAACAATCAACACGTAGGTCCCGGCATCAATCCCGTTAATTACGGATTTTCTTAATACACTTTTTCCTTTGTTAATTTCTTCAGTCGTGAAGCCTTTTAAACTTTCTCCGATCAACGATCCCCCAAAACTCTTTTCGGTCAAGGATGCTTGCTATCCTTTGAGACACAAAAACGATCTAACCTTCCTTTCAAAATCGTCGTCCAACTTATCTTTCATTTTTTCTTAGTTGGTTTTCTCATTTATTCACTCATTCGTCCCACAACAATAGTTTGTTTTCTTTCTCTAAATACCTTTTTTTTTTTTTACAAGTTATTACCATTCACGGGCATGGACCATTTCAAGGATGAGCCCCCCCCCCCAAAAAAAAATTAAAGAAAATCCACTCAATCACAAGCTTAACGCAAACCTCTCTCAGCTGATTGTAGACACAGAATTTAAAGAGTGGAAGGGTAAATACAGTGGGAAAAGCAGATGATGACGAGAAATTCCACAGAACAGAGGTGGATGGAAAGAACTAGCAAGCTTGGAGTTGCCAATCATCATGCGAACACGTTCTGGAGTTTTCGCTACCAGGGTATACAGGAACACGCAAAACTCAGTGCGGCGACATAAGAACACCTTTTGCTACCAGGGTTCCTCAACGGAAACCGGTGGCACCCAACGAGGTGGTATAAACGAATCCTCGAGCACCGTGCACGCTACTATATCCGCTCCAACAGCTATCAAATGTTATTAATAAGCAGATTAAAAGCACCAACATTGAATTGACAACCCCACTTCCATTTTCGCGCCGATTCACCCGCAAAGATAGTTGAGGGCTATTCTCCAAAGTTTACCCGGTTGATTTTTCAAAGTCTAGACATAGCACAGGACACATTTTTTTTATAATTTAGTATTTAGCTGCCTACTTCGACATCGTACCCTATCATAAAGCGGTGGTTGAGCACATGGCTATTACACAGTATTCCCCGGAACCCCCCTCCCAGATATTTGAGGATTAAGCTATGATGTTTCAATTCTCTTGAACTTGCATGAGGATGAACGTGGTGATGTCATTTTTTATGAATAATTAGACCTGTAGTAAGGCTGATTGAGTCAAACATATCCCTTTTCACAGCGAGTTCAACCATTTTATATTTTTTAGCGTAATACTTAGTTTAGCGCTAAAGAGACAGTTGTAAATATTTAAAATAACATTTGTCGCTATTAACTATTATCACGTTCACTTTTCTTTGCTTTTAAGCACGATACTTCTTCTCAATAACCTTCGGACTTATTTACTTCTGTGTAAAGGCCCGGCTGGTAACTTTCAAACTTATTTACGTCATTAAACACTCACTAATTTTCTTGATTCAGGATTTGAGGTTTTCCTAAGAGCATTAAATTCTTGGTTTTTTACTTTGTAAATAAATAGATGTAAACTTTATATAAAGTTGGTAACTGTTCTCAAATTTATTTATTTTCTCACTTATCATCTCAACATAGAAGATTTTTAACTGCATTAAAATATTTTAAGTGTTATGAAGAAAGCAGAATATATGAAAAAGTTAAAAAATATGTAAGTATAAGAACGGTAATGTGATTCAATTAATATAACGGAGTAGGTAAATAAGAATCATAAATCTGTAGAAGATGAATAAAAGCGTATTTTTGATCAAAAAACACAAACTTCAAAATTTAAATTATACTTCTAACAAAAAAAGAATTTTGCTAGTTGTCAGAATATGCATCTCAACACCGGAAATTTACTATCCTAAAGATCAGCTGTAAGGAATGAGAATCGGATAAATAGATTAAGATCGATGAAGGAATTCTTTTTTAAGAAGTAATAAATTAAAGTAGATATCCTACTATTTTTTTATTATAAAATTTCTTGATAGTGAATATAAATTACTAATAAACATTATAATATTAGAAAAAAGTTATGTAGTTTTGAATTATGATAGTTAAGTGATGTTATGAGCAAGAATAATAACGATTATAGTTATAGAATTTACATTAAATCTGCCTCAGAAAGGGATGCATGTTCTATTAATGACCCAGTTTCTATAACAAGCTTAGGTGTTAGTATTAATGCAATGTTATTGCAAATCTCAATGTCATATTTTTTGGGTTAATATGATTATTAATTCTTTCAATAAGAGAATTAGATAATAATAAAGATTAATAAGGTTTAGCTTATACCCTATTTTTTGTATTTTAATAACATAAATACAACTTGCAAGTAATAAATTGTATAAACGATTTTAAAAAATGAAAAACTTAGAACATAAATTACAGCAATAATAAGTAGTAAAGAGAATTAGGAAACCCAAAAGGTGTTAGGGTCGTGATTAAACTGTTTGTCGAGAGCAGGTTGACGCGTGCTAATATAATTACTACCCGAGTCTAAATGCTTTTTATGAGATATATATATGTTATTATCACAATAGTACTACGCTCACCTACGCAAGTCTCTACACCCGTATATAATGATCCACTTACAATTTAGGGTGTGAGAATATAACTAATTTCAAATAAATAATATAATGTCATAATAAATTAAAGAAAAAGAATTGCAAGAAAAATGTCTATTACTAACATATTAAAATAAAATAATCCAATTCACTCAGTTTAAACAACATAAGACCTCGGAGGTGGCCCGAATGAACCATACGATTATTTACTATGGATCTCTATTTAAAATATCTACGCAAGTTTAAAAAGTAATCGAGTTTAATTTTGAATAACAAAATATAGTCACGATAATTATGGCATAATTTTGGTACTTAATTATGGCAGACCACTCTTTTGGCTATTAGGAGACCGGAGAATGAGTTAACAGTTTATGAAGAAGGATTCACAGTAATTATAAACAAAAAAAAGCACTAATCAATATATGTTTTTAAAGTTAATAAAACTCACAAGAAAGATTAATATAATATATAATAGAAAATGATATAATATATATGGAGACTAAACAATGATTATATAAGAGTTTATAAGATTAAAGAGGAAAATAAATCATAACAATGGAAGCAAGTAGTTTCTTACACGAACAATTAAATTAACTCTTACCAAAAACCAGATGTAAATAATAAATTTAATAGATGAAGTAATATAATATATATATCATTAATACTATAAAAGAAATAATGAATAACAATTAAGTAAATAATAATCTTAATATAATAATAGTCAGACTCACAAGAGAGCATTTACATAAACAAAATAACATGATAATATAGGAATTAGATAATAATAAATAATAAATTAGTTTAATTGTACATATAAAGTACTTGAATAGATTGAGGCGACCCTAGAGATTAAATAAGTGAAATTAATAGAACTAATAGATAAATTTAATAGATAATAGATAAGAAGGCATAGGCATAATTATTGGTTAATGATCAATACAATCTCACTCACTAAAACTAATAATAATAACATTCAGATGTAGATTTAATTTGAGAAAGAGAATGATAATAAATTGCCAATACCCTTAATGGCACCAGAATCACACTACATTAACCTATTTAATTTAATCAACTAATTAATACGAATTTCAATTATAAATAAAGATCAAATATAATATATTAATCAGATAATAGAATAATAGACACTCAATATAGACTAAGAATAACTAATCAATAAACGTAAATTACTAATGAGAAGGCATAAGTAACTATATCTCACACACAACGCCGCTTAATCTAACTAAAAGGCATGGACACTTTATTTAGCTACTACGGAAAGACTTCAATGACTATACTTCTATAGATAAAGGTATGTATAGGGTCTATTAGAGTAAAGGGGTAGGACTTACCTAGACCCACACACCCCCGCCCTTGAATCAAAGGATTCATTTGCTCCCCAAGGGTTAGATCGGTTTGCATTTGTATTAAAGAAGAGTTAATATTCTTCTCGCGTGATTCTATCACCTTTAAGTAGTCATTGAATTACCGAACGTCTCTGAATTTGAGAATTTAAAGACACCTACTCCTTCTCTACCTGGCTCCGCGAGACATTCACTCCCGATACCCGCATTGGTACAGCGAAACATATACATTACGAAACTCATTACTCTACGGTTCGCAGTATATCCTAAGTATTTGCATATTGGAAATTAAGATAGGTCGCCATTTTCTTGTATCAGTTAACCCACCACTTTCCTCCGCTCTATGTTTACTTGTAATTGTCATTATGATTCCTTTCACTTTAGGCAAACAATTTGTATTGGCCTCACTGCAAAATTATTTCGCTGCCAAAGTCGATATATGGCAAGTAAATCAAAAAAAACGGACCTTGGAGTTCTAGGGGTATATGGCACACTCCTCTGTTTTGTAGAACCATTGATTGTTTGAGTATAAATGTCCGCTTGTACAAAATACAGTTTCGCTTACGAGCAGGTCACTATTCACACGTTAGTTACCCAACTCTTCGCTTTTCATCGTACGATTTTGCACTTTACTTTCGGGACTCAGGTACCATTTCCGTTAACATGGTCATATATGCCCGCTCTAAAGCCACGCCTTTTATCCGCACGCCCACATTTCTACAAAATTTCATACCACCTTTTTGATCAGACTCCTAGAACTGAGAACAGTACGTTGAGGGGTCCAAATTAATAGTCTATCTACACACTCTCCCCCTTTTCTACAAATCACATATCTGCCTTTTCTTTTAAATTTTGTTCTTTCCTGATCTGAAATCAAGTTCTTCCACATTGACAAAAACCTACTAGGTGGCCACACATCAACAATTGACGTATTTTCCCCTTAAAAATGGAGTTATTCTTATTCGCGGAAACGCCAGCAATATGTACGGAACCAATTTTCGAACTCTATCTAAACTAACTCTGTCTAACTGACTTATGTATATTAGAATTGGATCAGAGTTTATTACGAATAAGAAAACGATCCTTATTACAAAATTGTTTTCATCTGTCTCCGCAGCTATAGCACAATTTTTACACCCAACTAAAAATAGCAGAAAATTTTCCTCACTGGGATCACCTGTATTCGATTCCTCCTATTATTTGATAGTTTCTCTATAAATTCGCATTACACGCTCCCATCACTATGGTCACACACGGTCAAAAAACGATTATAAGCTTTCATCAAACTAGCGTCACAGAAATTTCGCGTAACACCGCCAAATCGCATTCCAATCTCTATTATGTTCGATATACCTATCCGCTTTTTATTTAGTTCTTCGAAGCACAAATCTCTGAGATTTAAGAATAATACCTAATTCTACGCAAGCAAAGTCCTCAATGCGTGCAATCTATCAATGTTTATACACCTCACTCTCTCCCTCCCACCTATACTTTGGTATTCTTCCCTCGACCACTTAATGAATTGTTGTCTCACTGAAATATCACAGTGCCAGAAGAACAATCCCTCGATCTCATACCATGTCAATATCCGTTAGGACGTACTCATGTTTTAATGTCGGAAGTTGGACTGAAAATGAATTAAATATTTCATTTTTATATATCAACTTGGTATTCATAAATCATGCAGAAATTTAAACTGCAGCCGTTTTATTCAATACACTAGATCCTTTACATATCCAGCCCTCTCTCTCATCACAAACCATGCCCATCTTCAATTTCAATGCAAACTCTTTATTCATCACTCGCTAAAGGAGTTAAACATTTTTCTGCACCATCGTTATTTTTCCCAGACGTTCCACCAAATAGCTTCAGTGATAATTCTTCATCATGTGAATCGTTTACTTCTTATCTTATTACTATTTCAATAATAACTTTTATTATTCATTTTCAAACACTCATATTTTCACATCTGAAATTAGTTATTGGCAATGTTACTACGTTTGAGAGGCTATTCGTGTGACGGCAATAGCTACAAGCTTAATCTTTGAGTCACCATCCGCATAACAGTATATAGTTATAGTGTACCATACGGATAACTTATACGCATAATCGTAAAAACTCAAATTTCACTATTATATTTTTTACATTATCCCTTGCTTTTTTGATAATTCGAATTTTATTCACCTAATTTTAACTTCAAAGTGTTTGCCTTTTATGTTAGTAACTTATTCTCTTTTCTGACGTGAAATATATACTCATATTTCTGCTTAACAATTCTAGATCTTTTCATGGTCTACTATCCCTCAATACCCTTTAGGGTAGAGATTTAACTACCTCTCTCCGGCACAAAAATTGTTCCAACCTACAACCATTTATGGTAATTAGTAGACAAATTACGTTACCCATTTATCTAAAATATGTTCCAACTACAACCATTTATTAATTAGTAGACAAATTACGTTCCCATATGGGAGGCCGAATTCAGACCAAAATCCACTATTTCTGTTTATGGGTCAAAGCAAATATTTCCTCTGGAATTTTCCACAACCTTTATTCATAAACTTACTTTATCGATTTTCTCCCACTTGCAAAAAATTGCAATCTAAGAGGATCTTATTAGTTTATTTTTTATATTTAATTATTTTTTATTATTTTTAATTATACATTTTCTTTTACCTATAGCAGAATTTGCAACAGAATCAATCGGGAAAAATTAATAATTATTTAATTTTTTTTTTTTTTTGAAAATTTATTTTTTTTTTTTAAATAAAGATTTATTTTTTTAATTATGAAATACTTGCATTCATCCATATAAGATGAATAATACTCACTCAAACTATTATACATTATATAAAGTTGTTACCAAAATTTCCTATATTCTCACCTGGATTCCTTTTGAATTTTATTATCTTTACATTCATAACATTCTCTTCATTCTCTTGCTTTAAGATGTTCTAAGTTAATATATCTAACTTTTTGTTTAATTTTAAGTCTTTGGTTCTATCTCACAATGTTGTCTATTTATGGTACAGAAATGATTAAGTTTTAAACTTTATAAACGTCTTGTGTAAGATGAGGCTTAAATTAAAGAAAATTAAAATTTGTTAGTTTTCTTTATTAGTTGTGTTACACACTATGGAAATAGATCTACTTAGATGAATTTTTTTTTTTTTTTACTATAAAATGGATCAGTCTTGTGACAGAGCTGGATGATATTTAAATGATGAAGTTAGAGCCGGATATTTTAAAGTGATAGAACTGGAATAGATTAAAAATATATTTCTGGTAGAACCCAGAGGTAAAATTTTTTTTGCTATAAATTAAGAGATTCAAAAATGGAGCTAGACAATTTTAAAATGGTGGTGTCGGAGCTGGAGCCGGCGAAAATATATAAACACTTTACACCCCTGGTTGGAACTAGGTTTAATATCAGTATAATGTGATATAACTCGAATATTTTTGAAATTTAGTCGAGTAATTTACACCCCCTGCAAGATTAGGGTCCTGCTGGTGAGTGGTGATACCTTAAAAAAAAAAAGTAAATTAAGATTATAATTATTTTTCAGATCACCTTAAGCTTTTCTTTCTATTTATATTTACCTCAATACAGAGAGAATATAGAAAGCCAAGTTCTTGACCAATTTTATTCATTATTAGTCGTGGAATGACAATGTATGTTTTCAATTATTTTACTTTTAAATTATACCTTTTTTTGTTTTAAAATTACATGTTTAATTCGCTTTTTGATTTAAATGCTTATGCAATATATTTTAGTGTATCTGTATTTCTTTGAAGGAAATGGCTCATGATGAACTTAAGAAACATCCTTTGGATGCTTCCATGGTAAGAATACACAAAAGATGCACAATTACATCAAGGCCGAGAGGTTTGGTTCCTAGGTATGTTGATTATTAATATTAGGGATGCCTAAATACTATAGTATCAGCATCTGTTGATTATTGGTTATCTGTTTCAGTATATTTTTTTCGATATCACTTAAATTTGTAGTATTTAAATATGAGATATGAAACTATCATACCCTTTTTCAATCACTTAAATTTTAAATAGTAGTTGAGACTGAACGTGTTTAAAAACAAACTGGGAAAGTAGAAGGTAAGAACATCAGAAGTAAGTCTGAGAGGAAGAGTGAATTTTTTTTTTTTACAAATTTAATTTACAAAGATTGTAAAAATTTTATAGTGAAGGATGAAAGAGTTTTCGTAACTCAGTGGTTTATGAGTCTTTTCGGACTGTGTGCGTATTGTAGGATAGGATTTATGAACTAGTTACTTGTTCGAACACTGGAAATTGTCACTTGTAAAAGACTTTTCTTAAAGTTCACTATAGTTTGCAGAAAGGTGTTAATACACACACCATGAAACAGTCTAAACATTCTTTCTCACATACCAAGCGAATGTTTCTTAAAATGGTTCTATTTGCAGGAACTCTAATTTCACTGGATTTCGAAACTATTGTCACTGATGATCCGAACAGTACATGCACATTTAATTATTGACCAGATTTTTAAAGTAATAAGAGTTTTTTTTTGTTTTTTTTTTTGCCTGATATCAAAGCAAAAATGTTTTTCAAAAGTAAACCTTAAAATTGAATCTAACATTGGCACTTGTAGGCCTTATTCTAGATGATGAGAACACATTGGTTGTTTACTTTGGTTTGTTGAAGAATATGCTAGTAGGTCCTAATTATATGATGTGGTTGGAAATCCCAGCAGGGTGAAAAAATGCTTTAGGGGTATTTTATCTATACAAATTTAGATTTCGGAAATAATAAGTATATGTTTAGGCAAAAAACTTTTCAATTTATTTAAAATTAGGACCTCATATACAAAATATATATATTGTTTTATATATATATATAAGCCGAGTTAATATCAGTAATATATATACATAAATATTATTATATTATATTATATATATATTTTATAAACCTATAAAAACTATTATGATATATTATATATATAATATATTAATATATATTATATATATATTATATATATAATATATTATATATATATAAATAATATATAATATATATATAATATATATACATATCATTCATATACAAAATAATTATCTATATATATATATCAATCATATAATATATGTAATACTTATTCATTGCTATAAATAATATCAGATGATAAATATTGTATATTATATCTATTGTATGTTATTAATATTAGATAATTCTCCGCCACTTTAACCAAACTCTCTTCTGGCTTGACGCGATTGTATTGGTAAACATATAAAACCGTTGGCATCATGATAAAACCTTAAGGTTAAGATTATTATTGTCCTGCACTGCTTCACAATACGATTGATATGACTACATTAGATAATATTTAAAATGAGATGTCATCTAAGAATTAAACCAAATATTAAAAAAAAAATTTTAACAAAACATGAAAAATAAATATTATATGAAATCACTAAAGGACAATAAATACATCACTAATAGAGGTTTTTACATATTAATTTTCGTTACCTCATATTATATAGAGTAAACATAATTTCAAAATAATTAATTAATGCATATGCAAAAAAAATATGGGCTAAAATAAAAACCGGAAATGAGCCACCTACCAGCCGAGAATACATATTGTTTCTTAAATTTTTATCTCTTTCTTAGCGATGATGCAGAAAATATCACAAATCAAAAAATTTCCGGAAATCACAACTAACTATTTCAATGCGTATAAGAACATGCCGGAGGTGACAACATGTCTTCAAAGAGCACATATCGAACCGATGTCTGCATCGCAGTATACTAAACACCTATCTCGAATAGACTTCGATCATGCACCACACGCTAGCTCACACACATTCTATATAACTGTGTCTCATCGCGATTCCTCTTCTGACCCGTACGTACCTCATCTCGATACGAGCACACTCTGAACTTGCGACGTCTCTATCAGGTTAAAATCCGCACTGACTTATATGTCATATCAACAGACTGTGCTGTATAGCGCAACTCAACATGACTACCACGCTCGCATACGAATCGCGAATACCACATCTACTACACACCAGTCTGACCTCCATAGCTCAATAATGCGAAAAGCATCAACAATCTTAGCTATAGATCATCAAAGCGCATCATGAGCTATCACGCTCCGATACATGAGCAAGGTATCAGATCATAAATCTCGCAGAGAGTACGCGCAGTACGTAATAGATGCGCAGATGAGACCACTCATGAGCGAACAAGCTCCTGTCGCTATGGACTTATCTGCCTTCACGTAGCATACACCAGAGTAAGAGGACCTCCTAAACGTTGACTCTAATCTGCGTCTAGCGAGCACTAACAACAAGTACACACTTAACCACTGCGCATAGACAGTAAGAATCGTACTACACTCATGATAGACCTACCTGATAAACATGCAAGAACACAGACATGCAGCTGCTAGTCGAAAATCGTCAAAGAGAATCGTACAATCGTCTACCACACGCTACACACACACATCTAATATCACAGTCCATAAGAATACACGGAGAACCGTAAACCAGCACTCTATATATCAACATCTCTCACGATACGCTGTAACATAATCACAGCTGCACCACTAACAAGCACAACCTAGGAGAAAGTCAATAGGGGCACAGCTATCACGATGTCTCTATCAGTACCCGTACTCAAGTAGTCGTGGTTCAGAACCTAGTACTGCAGCCAGCGTACATCTCACGCGCGCGATATCCGTATTTACACATGAAGATCTCTCTCCTCGGAAAAAACTTAAATAATTTTAGATAGTAACTCATTATTTTTCGTCCGAGCTTGCTGGGGCCCTAAAAATGGTCGGGTGTTCTAGCACTTAAGCCCAAAGTTAGATCTGCTGCCTCATAAATGTCATAACTCTATTACCAAAATCCTGTAACACTAACAAGCATTATCTAACTGTGTACTAAAAAACTTTATAATGATGGCAACATTACCCCAAAGTGCTAAAACCTATCAAAGACCACTAACATTTTGGAACTATGAATAATTTCTCAACCTACCCTACCTATCATTACGTAACAATGCTTACATTCCCCTACTTGTGTCATCCATATTATCGTAGGTAGTGCAGTTAACTATAGAGTTGTAGTCTCAGTAATATCTCTGTAACAAAACTTGTAAGCAATTCCTAGCAAAACTAGAATATAATACTGATAGATCCAACCAACTGAACTGCGATTAAAATATTACGCATTACGATTACCTAGTGCATTACATTATATGACGCAGTTTATTATGCTAAGAGAGTTTTGACATTGTTAATTCGCTTCTGTTACGTTCGTTCATATATTTGACTTATTATTTTTCCTTTATGGTCAAGCTAATCTATTCTTTATTGAAACTGTAACCATTTAATAATCTTGATTGTTTTGCATGGACATTGAATAAATTTATATTTTTAATAAAAAAATATTTTATCATTCTATTAAAAAGTTTTTATAAAAAAATTAAATTTTGTTGTATAATTTATAATTTTTATTAATAAATAATTTGTGCTTTTATAGGTACCGAATAATGCCAGTTAAACCAGTTAGCGTAATGAATCACCAGTCCCCATCCACACCCTATTCCATTCCCCAGTTCTATATCACACGCCCTCTCCCAAATTGACCAAATTTGTGAGTATAAGCTCGGGTCCCATGTCATATATTCAGCAGCTATTTACTGTATTATAAACTCAAAAATTGTGTAAACATAAAAACTCTTCAAGCACCTTTCATCAAGTGAGTGTAAAGTAGTTTCAAAGTACTATGCAAATTATTTTGCTGCGTTTTTATAACTTTATGTTTGTGCTGCATCGAAAATACGATAAAATGTGTTTGTATATATTCACACCACTCCTCAAAATATATATCTTTTTACACATTAACCTATAATTTTTTACATATACGTTTATCATTTAACTTAAATAACAAATTTAACTTAAGCAAAGTTCCGTACTCATACCAATTTAATACAAAACCTCCTCTCTAGTTCGTGGCTGAAACTCAATGTCTGGAAGCTGCGAAAACAAATCATATTTTGTTCCATTCTCTCAAAAGACAACAAAGGGTTCTCCATTTGTGTATCTCACATCAATCCTATATTTCCTTTATTATATCTAGAATTGATAAAATTATCTACCTCCGTATTTAATAAAGTTTCAAAAGGAAATCATCTTTTCCTTACGAGAGGTACCATTTTGGGTCACCCCCACGATAGGTGGTGTGAAGTTTCATTTGAAGGGTTACCCCCGTAGGGGTGTAATCGAGCTTTACCATCCGAATGAGGGGAAGGTCTCAGACCCATCTTCGACGACGTTAACTATGATCAAAGGGAGCCAAGATAACACCAAAATTTGAAAGGAAATAACGAATAGACGTACTCCAACACTCCCCTCTGCTATGAGGACCCAAAATAGCACGTTACTATGAAATTCTTTAAAGGGGGGGCTTCAGCACCCCTTGGGAATAACTTATATAGGATAAACGTTAGACCACATCGATATACGACGAGCGCGTAACTTCAGTCCAGTAAAGAGGTGATGCAAAACAATGTTTGAAATGGGATGACGAGCTCATTTTACCAACTCGTCGACCTATAATTTGAGGGATAAAATTATTTTAATAAGACACGGGTCTCTAATCGTGGTTATCTAACTACTACCACTGGCGTTGGCAAAAGGCCAATAGTAAGAAAAGGACCTCTATCCCACCCCCTGACGCCACCCAATCCGTTTTCAAACTACGAGTAACATACAGCCAATATAGACTAATATAGAAATCCAACTGATAACCAACAGATACAATTTAAGAAAACCAAACAACAACACCCAACAATCACTACAACATACTGCTCACCATAAAATCACACCTCACCACGAGTCCGAGCAATGCACATTACAAATCTATCCGCGACCTAAAACATCCAAGAAAGATACATGAAAATACAAAACACAAAATTATGCCGGTATACTCAGCAATAATACTAATCATCAAGTTAAAATATCGATAAGCTCTCATTTATCTAGCACTATTTTACACCACCCCCCACACTAAACCATCATCCAAACAAAAACATATCAAGCCGCACTTAGACAAGTACTTACAACTCCTTCAGTACGTAAATATACATCATACATAACCACATATTAAATATCATTACGATGAAAAAAGATCGAAAAACATAAATACCAGATAACACATCCAGAGTGATCGCTCTCTTGAACTGATCAAGATTTCACGTAAGCATTTAAAAAGTGACCCACTAATTCTCCTTAAACCTAAAGGGACATTTACAAACGAGGAAAAAAAATTGCCAGGCACAATTTGCAATATAGAGTAAAAAATTACAATCATTGAACCAATAAGACAATGGACTAATAAATAACAGTTAAAGTAGACAACTTTAAAACACCCGAAGCTTAGTACAAACTTCTACGATTACCAAACTTGGATAGGTCTGAAACAAGACCAAGCAAAGCAAGATAAGACAGGATATCGTAGCGAAATATAAACGAATAACTCGATAGCATACAACACTAAATTTTTTAAAACATGACCAGTAATTAAAAAAAATAAACAGCTGCAGAAGACATTTTCCAATTCACGTCTAACATATACTGCTCACACTGATTTATTCATAAACAACGCAATACCAAACGCTAAACCAAGTGTGAAAATTTTGAACCAGTTATTATTTACACCTTACTGCACCTATGTGTATTTCGAACAATGGCTGCACTCTATCATAGTACTGCGATGCTTATCTGAAGTGAGCCTTGATTGATATATAACAAGGTAAATAGTACATATACTCATTTATTCATTAACGTATTATAGTACGTCATCATACTAAGGTTATATATACTTATATTACTATATATATTTAGACCGTTTTAATATCATTCAATATATATTCTAAATATAACTACTATCTTATAATATACTCATGACGTATATACTATATACCAAATATCAAAATAACATAATAATATAGAGTAATAATACAGAAACTAATGTTACATGAGTAAGCATAGCATATATATATAGTAGGTCGCTATAGCGGTAGGTTTATTACTATATAGCTAGGTACCTGATATATGAGTAATAGTAGGCGTGCAGTATCACTCAGGAGGAGTAGTAGACTATCGACTTGAAGTATAATACAGACAGTAGGTAAGGACGGGTGATATCATACTGCATATAGTAGTATATTATACAGCCACTATAAGCGGGTAATATACTAGGGTGAGAATAGTGATCACCGACAGGTCACGTACGTAAAGCGATATTAGTGATAGGTATACTATCTAGTACTACAAGTCGAAATAAATTGTAAACGCCTTATGCAATGATTTCACACATCGATATAAGTCACTACGGGCCTGAGCGAAACCTACACCAATGACAAACGCATCACCCGTCCAAAATCAGAAAATCAAGATCAGAGCACATTAGTACATATAACGACTACCTCGAAGGCCAACTCAAAGATACGACACAACCAGCAGCAATGCCCCCTCCAACCACAGACCCGACATGCGATCGCCTAAAAAAGGAGGTCTCACACCATGCATGGACCACTATAGCGCGCTACCCAGACTACGACTAACCTAGTAGTAAGAAGTAGGTAGCTAGCTAAAACTATACATTACGGTCATACTACTATATAATATACTGAACAGGATGTAATAAGATATTACATACCCATCACTTACTCTATCATCCACCTACTCACATACTATATCAACATTAAACCCAACTAATTACCATCACTTACTACTAAATAATATATAGATAGACCATAATATAATAACTAAAAACAAAACTAAACCGCACTCCATACAGCATATAAACCCCTATAATTTACCACAATCACTTCACTAAACATTAGCGACTAATATCTCATACTCCAAAACAAACACAAAAGCAATTTTCACATCTAGTAACGACTAGAAATCATAATATCGTAAGCATGCAACATAAATTATAAGCATTCATACACTAAACCATAACATTTATATGGAGAATGGATATAAAGACAAGATAGTTACATTAAACCCATACCTATACATATATAATATCAACTCACCTCACTCATACTAGACTCATTAACTTAATCATCTCACGCTCCGACACAACCTCACGACAACTCAATTACTAGATAAGTAACCGGTATAATATCCTACTATATCACTTTATATATATACAATATATATATATAATATACACACATAAATATATAACCTACTATCACCTAGTCATATATATATATATATATTATATAATACTATCAATAAGTTATACTATCCACGTTATAATACTATATAACCTCAATCCTACATATATACATATTCAGATGAGCATAATAAATATATGATAACATACAATCAACTAAGCGAATACTAAGATAAATCAATATAATATACACTAAATTAATCACACTAACACAACTCTCATCCATCAGATTCACATATAACATTTAATAACAATAACACACACATACTATAATATCACTACACTAAAAATTATTAGATATATATTTATAAAAATATATAGTATAAAATATAATTAATCTACAACATAAAATTTTGATTTATAAATTATACCAAATATATATATATATACCATAAATAAAATAGACAACATTAATCCATAGCAATATATTTACAGCACATATAGAATAATAATAGTAAACATGATACTCACATGAACTAACGAGTAACCACTCACTAAACTATGATTATATAAATAACTATATACATAATAAATATATATATAACCCAATATTATCATATTCTACCTCATAACAATTATACCATTTAAATATATAATCTCACATAAATCACATACTAATACATAATAAAATAACACATAATGTTACATACTTCATTATTATACACGCATACCAATATATACCTCATTATAATAGATCATCAGATAAGCTCATAATTTAACATAAAAATCAAGTATTCTAATCAATAAAATATTAACACTTTTAACATATTGAATTAATGCTATTAAATTAAGCTTGAAAACCTCCACACAATATAAACACCTAGCTCAACAACCAAAAAAATACAAGTAATCAGGTTGGTTATGCAGGCACAGTATCCTGACAATAGCTGCACATTTACTATATTTAAACATGAAATTAACTAGATACAACAGACGTTGACAACAGTGGTCTAAAACAGTACAAACTTTCGATACAATTTGAATCAACTGCATACAATCACATAATAAATAAAGTCAGAATAATTTTAATCTTTACGCCATCGTATTTTATATACAAAATAAATCTACTATACCAGGAATTTCTTTTGTTTCAATGCAATTCAATACTACTATTTTAACTCGCTTGCCAAATCGAATTTATTTTCAGTTTTCTATAACACAACAAACAAGACAAATATCCCAATACATCGCTGAAGCGGATAACTACTTCCACTATTTCCAAAATGATAATTTTTACAGAGAACAATACTAGCCAGACACGATACTAACTGAACAGAACGTATCGCGTCAAGCTCAAGATCTATACAGTACTTTTAGTTTCCGTTTCCATTCACTTAGGAAGAAAAAACAGCAAACAATGCGATACTGAACAATCAAGCACAATATAAGTTCGGAAAAAAACGAAAGATCATTAAACACATAAAACGAAAGCATTAAGCATCCACGTTAAAAATCTCTTTTGAACGACTTCTAAGAAAAACCCAGGATTCCACAGCCAAATATAAAGCCAGTATATAGAACAAAACAACAAAAGACAAAACACGCGAGCACAATTTATACACTTTAAAATCATAAACCATAAAGCTGTTTTACAGAGCTGTAATTATTTTGATGAGCGCTTTATCCTGGATTAGTCATTGAACAAAATAAATAATTCATATTATAATCTTCTTAGTGTTTATATTTCTGGGACCATATATACAAGTCATAAGAGCAAAAAAAATTACGTAACTCATATAATCAGGTATCTATACATAGGTGCTTCAGTGGCCCCCAAACAGTGGAGTGTCCGAAAAGACGATAGAAAATGTTAAGGATCTCTCCTGCAAGACATAAGAGTGAAAATATTCATCGATAATGATGAACAGAAAACAAATGATGCGCAAAAAAGAAAACGTAACTGAAAATTCACATGGATCGCCAGTATGTAACACCCGTTTTTTGCAAATGAACCTCTATGTTAATATATAGAACAGCCGATTTATTTTACTAATCTCCCAGACTCAACAATTCTTGATATTCTACCTCATAATAATAAGGAAATACCAATATGTTCCTCTCTCTCCCTCTCTTGCTCCTCCATCTGCTCTCTCTTCTTCTCCCTTCCTCTCTCTCTCCCTCTCTCTCTCTCTCTACCTGCTTCCTCCCTCTCTCAATCTCACCCTCTCATCCTCTTCAATCTACACAATAATTAACTCTACTACACAACGCTCCAACAATCCTATATAACATCCACCACATAACTAATATACTATATATCACTATAGTATATACTATTATATATATATATATAAATATACGAATATAACACAACCATAATACTACAATCAACACACTACTCACTACGAACGAGACTGAACTAGCAGCAACGAACACGCCGAACTGAACAGAGAGCACAAACCACACAACTACAAGACACAGAACCGGATCAGAAGCATTCGCAAACCAAAAACAATTAAAACCTACACCACCGGAAACGAACGAGAACGAGAAGGAGAGACCGGAAGAAACAGAAAGGGAACAATAATTGTATCCTTATAATAATAAGCATACGACGTATTTCACCTATCATAACCTCCTAACCACCATACAATGATATAATAAATAATATTCATATATACTATACAATCAGAGATAACTTAACCTAAACAACATAACTATACTATACATACTATATATATATATATATATACATAATATAACTTCACATATAAAATTAACATGATATAATAAAACTTATCAACCAATGACTTTAAATATATAGAAATCCCAATATACTAACTGATACCTGCATATGTAGATGGAAACATCCTTAGAAAACCTATCTGATATGTAAGTCTGACGACTACGTATCATTCAAAATGCAAATCTTACACTCTGCTCCTGCTGATTCGGATTCACTTCCGTACAAAACGTTAACGATTCAATCAATAATCACATCAACTATAACTCAAATCAAATTAATACACTAAAAAATAAAATCAATATAATATATATAGATGCATAATAATAATAAATAATAACTAAATCAATAATAATAATTCAATCAATAATAAGTAACAATAATCCTTATTTAAAACTATGTGCACTAACTGATTGACCGGACCCAGAAACAAAGGCTTTGTCTCAATCACTTGATCCATATTACTTTGCTAATCAAACAAACACATTCAACGCAACAACAGAATCCTTAATCAGATATGGCAAGGAATAATTATAAACCTGTACTACAAACACTACATCACACAAGATGGAATGCAGGGAGCAACGCTGTCCTCTTCTTTTCTAACCTTCTTAATATAATTACTTCCTTTCCTAAAATTGGTCTTCAGACGCAAGATTCTTGCGAGTCATACAATCTCTCATTACGCTATTTCATGCGAAACCGAACATCAAAAGACAACTATACAATCTATACTCAACTACATTATCAACAATAACAACCCATCTAATATCACTATAGTATTTACTCTTCACGCTCAAAATCCCACTATAAACTATAACAATTATACACATACCCTCACATACCTATATACTAACTCCATCATATATAACCTACATATACGGCTCCAACGATATACCTATACCCGTATACTACTAATACTAAACTGAATATACACCACGCTACTATTATCATACCTATACACGTAAATTAAAATAATAAAAACAAAACTACTTCGACCACTAAGAACCTACATACTTATACTATATAACTAAATAGCTATATATTTATATTATATATTATCCACTAGCTACTAGGCATCTATAACATACGATATATACCCATACAAATCAACAACCTCACAACATTTTAATAAATAGCAACGCAAACCCAACAACAGTACTAACTAAAACACAATATTATAATCATATGACTATAATAGATACCATACACTACACATATATATAAGTACATATATCAACTATATCATACATATACACTAACATCTCATACGCTAATCACCTAGAAATACACATACAATAATCCCTAATATAACAGCTACCTATAATAATATAAATTAATATCATACAGATACGCCTCTATATATGAAATGCAAAATACTCCAATATAAACGAAGTAGTGATACTATCACTACCAAGTTAAGCAATCATAACCTAATATACCCATACTAAATATCACCAATCACATAAACATTATCATAATCAAATACATATAACACATAAACCATTAATATCCACTCATTATATTCATAAGTACTCCTTATAAAATATAATATCAATAATTTAACTACACATAAGTAAAATAAAACAATGCCCAATAAGGCTTCTGATTTGTTATATAACTAACCTATAGTAATATCAATATAAATACACAACTATCACATACACGCCCATCCACTCTACTCATAGCTCATGAAATATACACGAACTAGTTATCATATAAATATCACTATATACTCAGCGACCTATTAATTTAATAATCAATTCAACAACACCCCACACATATACAACACATAGCACTTATATAAATCTCTTAACTACTCTATATTTCTCTATACTTTATAAGATAACTACATATAATTAATATTCTACTCACCCTGCATAACACATCAACTCATCACAGTATATAATCAGTCATCACGCGGCATCGGGTAACCGGGAAAACATTGTTCGAGCGATGCTGGCATTTCAATAAAATATATGAACAACTCAACAACGTAAGTAACAACCTTGGATTTTGCATTTCCTACGCTAAGGTAATTAACCCATAACTAATCCAATATAACTATTATAATAGTAATATACGTAACCCACGGAATATCAACACTCGACAACCAACTATACCTAAAGTACTATATAATAATTCAAACCTACCTTTCACACATAATACCCAGAGCAAAATCCTCTAACACCCATAAAATACGAGAAACCATTCACATCACATATATCATCACTAGATAACTCTACAACATTTCAATATCTAACACACCTATCTAATACAGGGATGCATACAACATTCCAACAACAAATCAAAATATACTAACACGATATACTCAAAAAATAATATATAAAATTTAAAAAGGTTAAAAACCGCGCCATCAAACCAACCCAACGTACATCAACAAAATTCATACACATATAACCTCAATACACATACATACATCATAAATAACATTCTACATATAATAATAATTCCACTGGCTTGGGAACATCAAGTCACCTTTACACATCAGTATACCTTGTAACTACATATCGTAACCTTGGATACCAACGTTGTTCCATTTTTCCATAGCATCCGGACACACGACCCAAGATTCTACTCACAAGACTGAGTACCTTGTACTATACAGACACTTCAGTCAGTATTACTTTACAAACCAGCTCCACACACTGTGTTACTACATGCTACTTGTACTAATGCATACTATCGCACTCCACTTGAAGCTCTTTATGCAACCTTCCGACATCCGAACTCGAACGGCACATAACACCTGCAACCACGGATGGTATTGTGCTTCGGTCGACCACACAGCTACTTTTGACCAATCTTTTAACTATGACCCAAATAACTTTATTTAGTCCACTTTTGTAAATCACTTTCCTACAGAAATCACATACCACCTGATCATATTTAGTTGATAATGTATTTCTACACTAACAATACTATATGATATTATTCTAAATCAAAAAGTTCCAAGTCATGAAGATCAATCCAAAAACCCGTACAACATTTATCGATCCTAGCATCCATACCAAGCAACGCCCCTAAAACTGATCATATCGCAAGACCAATGTAAATCACAGTACGATAGCACAGACAAGCAACATACCCTAACATAACCATAGACTGCATCTGACCTAATGACATACATATAATACGTATACTCAACAATACATAATATATAATATAACTAAATAAATCATAAAGATCACCTTATCTATACTAACCTTAATACTCAACTAGACCTAACAAAGCACACATCGCTCTCATAATATACTAATATAATATATCTACACTAAATTCGACTAACTAATAATAATATAGTAATACATATCCATCATCAAACTCACTACATCTCAATCCAACCAAACCTTCTCTTATCCCCTCCAAAAGCAACCGTGATCGGAGCCCAAGCCGGATCAAGACATATGGAACTTCCTGCTTAACAGATGACACCAGAAACAGAAAAGGTAACGTAGTATAGAATATGATACACAAGTGCAAAAAGATCAAGCCAGCCTTACCTCCCCGTTATATACCTCGATTAATCGAGACTCGCCCCGCATCAAGAAAACTGTACCCTAGAGCTTCACAGGAGCGAACCGCAGACGCGAACACGGCCTACCCTCACCCTAAATCGAGACACTGCGACCCACAGTGTGGGAAAACAAACGACCAGATCTACATCCCTTGGCCCCAGGTGAATAATCGGCCACATCACCAGTACACCCTCAACATAAAAACACCCTAGCCAATTCAACTTCCTCATTACTAGCAACCCTTTACTCTCGTCGCCCCTCTCTAAAACTTACATTTACACTGCCTCCATACGATTCTCTTTTGGCTGACTTCAATCCACACATTATTTCCTTCACGCGATCTCCCACAACACACGATCCAGATTGCACACCACAACACACTCACCACAAATACTACATCCCTCGATAGCAACTAACCTAATTCAATCCCATCCCTTTCACAAACCCAACTGAACCAAAACCTACCACTACTTCTCAACACCACACGTAATATCCCATTTCACTTCTCCTCATTATTATCCCTTTTCACACACCAAATCAGCAATTTCTCCTTGTGCAAAATACACGTTAACACTTCCTCATTTAAATCAATTCTCTCTCAAACAAACTAATACACGCCACTACAATATTGTCCAATCTACTGAACACATATGTAAACCTTGTATAGATCCATATACCTACGCACTTTTTATGGGTCGAGACTAACTACAGTCTCAACTCACTAATACACATTCAACCACACGACATACGTTCACAACCAACATTATCGCCTCACCACCGCTAACAGACCCATAGAACGCACTCAAGTTACCTTCAGTCTCTTCTAAACTCCACCAAGAATTAATTTGCCACACTATCTAACACCACCTCCTCCATGCAATATCAAACAACTTTCCCTAATCAATCAAACACTCATCATCCACTCATCCGTCCCTAAGTTTACTAAAATATGTATATAGATGCTCTAATACTTTTAAAACAACAGTCACTTGTTCCAGCTGCCACCATCTAACGATCCAACTATGCAACCACCCGGGACATGATCCTCACCATCACAACCCGAAAAACCCCTTTACTCAACTACCTATCATATAGATCTATACATATTCAACAACCCCTTCTCTCATCTAAACACACCCACCACCACACTAATCTCCTACCACTGCCCCCCATGTCCACACATAACTATAAATTTCTCATACCCAAATCACTTCTACACTAACTCTTCCGATTCTCACCGCAAACAAACACAACCCATGCCATACTATATATACTATAAATAAACTTATAACTAATTATATTAATACAACTTATCAAATCACTATTTCTCAACGATTAATATTAAAAGCAACTAACTAATACTATCAACTATACTACTATCATACTATAATTCATTATATAATTAACACTCCCATAATATATATCAACATAAATGCATATATAAATATATATAAGTGTATATATATTAATATAATATGATCTATGTTTTCACTTACTCACCCCTAGAATATCTATTTATATATCATATATTATATATAAACTCTCTATATCATAATTATATACTATATAACTATATATATTATATAGTATTATATATATACTATATATATATTGAAAAACATAGAAATATATTTTAGAAAAAAATATTATATATATTACATAATTAATGTAAGATACTACTATACACATATAATATATATATATACCACATAATACTAATAAATATATATATATATATTATATACACACCACACATATAAATCTAGTTATATATATAACTATCTATATAATATCTATATTATAATATACACTCTAATTTTTTACTTTGAGTTTATATTGTATACCATATATCATAAATCAACTATATATAATAAATATAAATAAATAATAATATATATAAGTCATGTTCAACTACTAGTTAAAAATATGAATGGCGTGTTATTTGGTCACTACTCACTACACATATACATACCTATAATCTTTGCATGTTAATTATTATAATACGTACGTTATATATATATATATATATATATATATATATAATATTACTATATATACTATATATATATACATACTATAATATATATATATAGCGTAGATGGTGATAAGAATCTGATTGGATTTCATTGGACCAAAGTTGCCATATTAACAAGAAGCCGCTTCTATGGCTGAAGCCACGCAGATATTAGTTCTCGAGGGATATGGAAGCGGAAGAGCAATGTCTAGTACCCTCTAGGTTATAACGGGATCAACAGCGTCAAGGTACAGATTACAGAAAAAACCGACCAGCAAGTAACTCACGTAACTCGTCAAGTATTATATGAAACCGGTAAATTAGCATCTTCTGATCGACACATGTAGGAAAGATTCTCTATGTCTTATCATACATCAACGTATTTTAACTGAGTTGACAAACCAAAAGACGGTGCTTGTCGAAACGAGCTGAAGAGAACCCTGCTAATTCGAGGAGAAGAAACATCTGTGAGCGTTAAGTTAGTGGTATAGAGGATGTGTGCGATCAAAATATGTACATTGAACAAACAAATGATTGGATCGACGATAATGCAGCGCGAGGCAGAAGAATAAATTGATTTGTGATTTATGGATTTTGCAACAGGCAGATATAATAGGGCATTTAATAGTGAAAGCTCTATGGCAAAAGCTGTATAGTGATAACTTGTATCGTTCTGGTGGTTAAGCTTTCTGAATGGAATCAAAAATTTAAATGTCGATAGATAGTGAAGCAATGTGTAAGAATAAATAGTCGACAAGTGACTATGGTTTAATGTTAGATCAGCGGGCGTCGCCATCCGAATAGGAACATGTAGCCACCTCGACAACGAAATGTACACATTACACCTTAGTAGCATATGACTAATCTATAATTCTAACATCGTATATGGCGATGAGAGATTTATGAAAGAATTTAGAGGTGGGGGTGGCCGGAGATAGTGTTAGAATGATGCAGAATGGAAGATAGATGGAGGGTTCCCTACCAATTATATGAGAATGATTTGGTTTTGTGTTGGAATCCTGAGAGAGAGTTTGAGAGGAATGGAACAGAGATTTCGTAGGGTGTGGTAAAGGGAGGGGTTTGAAAATAAACGTAGATAAGAGTAAGGGTTATGGTTGTGGGTGAGGACAGTTCTCGGTGTGAGTTATGTTAGATGGTTGAACAGCTGGAAAAAAGTGTCTGAATTTAAATATTTAGGATATGTGTTGAATGAAAAGGGAGCGGATGATGCAGTGTTTAGTAGGAGAAGTGTGAAGATGGCACTAAAAGGTGGCTGGAATGCAACTTAAATTGTTGGTGGATACAAAAGGAACTTAAGTTTTGGAGTGCGCTAGGCTTACATGATTGTATGTTGCTCGCGTATAATGTATAGTAGTGGGACTAAAGTCTGGAAAATAGGAGGTATAGATCTAAAGAACAATGTGTTCAGATGGACAATCTTAGTGGCTTTTTAGGTGTGAAAAGAAATGACAAAATTAGAGATTTGTTTAGTGTGGAGAATGGTGTAAATGAGATAATAAATGAAGGTACGTTGAATGGTTTGGTCATGTGGAAAGAATGGATGATAGTCGGTCGGTTAAACGGATTTATAGTGGTGAGTGTGTTGGGAATCGACCGGATGGGAGACCGAAGAAAAAGTAGATTGAGTCAGAAATGGAATGCCTGGGGGAGAGAAATGTGAGTTTGGCAGAGGCGAGAGGAAAGGTGCATAACAGGAGTGAATGTCGGGGTTTGGTGAGGAGGTATGGTTGTAGCCAACCTGGGCCAAGGAAAGGATGAACCCCAACATGACGAGACTGTCAATACTGTGAGGCGGACTCTATCGCTCCGTGAAGCTCAAGGTGGATTTTTCTGAATGCGACGAGCTCTCACTAATTTAATATAAAAGGGGCGGTAAGGCTGGGCTTTCTTTTTTGCTTGCTTCATTCATATTCTTCTACTATTTTTCTGTTTCCGCGTGCATCGTATAAGCACCGATCTACATCCAGTACTTGGGAGAGAAGGATGGGATGGGATGGGATGTGATGATTAATATATGAATTATATTATATATATATATAATACTACTATACTATCATATATATAATATATATATATATAGATATATATATATATTATATATAAACTATACATAAATATAACTGTTTATATATATCGCAACCCACCATAACATAATAACTTATATACCATACTACCTCATACTAATATATATTACTTATATATATATTAAGCTTAAGGATTATATAATAATATACATACTAACGTATACAATAACTAATACTGAGCTTCCAGCCTATATACTATTACATATCATCAGCCCTCAGCTACTATCGCACATTACCGTATTATATACCGGAGTCGCTCACTTTATACGACACGATTCACATACTACAAAGTAACGTAGTAACATGTCCCATACCTAATATCATAAAACAGGTACCTAAATTAGATGCAGTAATATAACCTACATATACTACAACCTAATAAACGGAGAATGGAGGAACCCCGCTGCGCTGATAGAATCAACACACACTCATTATTGGGAGAGCAAGACAGACGCAGACAGACTGTCGGCTCGCGATCTCAAGAAGAACGCGAGCGTACAGCGTGTACTTGAAATTAATACACTGAGTCTACAGAGTCACCGCGATGCCTACCCAGCCTGTGACTATAATCAAACACCAACAAATTGCTCAAACTCACCTGCTATACAGCTATGCATGAACCTCATCACTCTCTAAGTCAGACAGAACACTACACTCTGAGCATAGACAGCGCCGGTCGCTATACACACCCAATTCTACGACAACCACACACAGCTCCACTCACGTGACTGTTAGCTCCACCATGGAGAAAAATCTACACTTCCGAGAGGACCTGCACAAAGCGCCCCTAACATGAATAACCCATAGTATATGACATACGCGACTACAAACACTTCACCTGAACACACAACATATATAAAAAAAGTCAAGCAGTCAACAATACCTACGCTTCAATATACACGCCCATGCTAAAAAAATTATATATGATATATATATAGTGTATGTATATATATTAAATATATAATAATATATGTAAATACAATACCCAACCACTATATACAAGTTAGCAGAAGACTAATAATTATATCAGCACGCTTCCGAGAGAGCGACTCTCAAGACCAAAGCTCACAAGCGATACAAATACTCTACAGACAATTGTTCAAGTACACAGTCTTACACAGAAGGTAAAGTACTCAAATTGTTCAATTTCAATAGAGATAAAGAAAAAGTATACAAAAGTCAACTTTATGAAACCAGAAGCCAAACACCACTAGTGATAGCGGTCACTAGGATAAGAAGCGAATAAACAATAGCCCCACAACCACAGCCATTATATAATATTTATATATATATATATTATACTCAGTGAGTGTATGAGTGTTTTCTGCACATGATAGTGGAGTCTTTATAGATATATGCTTATATTATATATGAGTGAAATGTAAAATATTATTATTATTAATCAACATCATCATCATTAATCCATCTTCTTCCCCAAGACTCTGGGCGTAAGGTGCGTAACATGCACCGGAGAGGAGTACGAGAAAATTATGTAGAAAAAGATATGAAAGCAAAAGCTAGAATATAACAGTAAACCACTCCTTGTTACTGCCTCTTTTTTTGCTGTGAGTGATGAAATCCGCTTAGTGAGAAAACTCGTCGCAGTCAGAAAAATTCACTCTAGAGCTTCATCGGCTGTGTTGTAAGGGTTGCTGTAGCTTAGTAGCTCGCTACGAGTCTACGTGAAAACAACATAATATATTTTTGAAGGTGCATCACTAAATATAGTTATTAGGTTTTATGTTTATTTTATGCTATATCTGATATTATAATTATCATATTTTAACTGTTTTTAAACTCCTATTAATAATCATATGCACTTTCTCCCATATCTACTAATTTATCTGTTTTTAGTAAAATTAAATTAGACTAGTCATTTCCAGACATTATATATTCTGATTTTATGAAAGTGGACATTTTCCACCACAACCCATATATGTCTCTTGCTGTCAAGAGGGAATTACACATCTCTGGAAGTAAGTCGATTCACAGTTTCCAATCTTGATGTTAGATGTGTAAACCAGCAGCTCCATTGATTTATGAGTGCAACCCTTCTTTTTCTCAACAGGACTTTTCTCAGGTCGCAGAAATCAATCTTAAAGACTTTTCCCGAAGGCATAGCCCATATAGCTGAAGGGATTAATTCCACATAAGTTCGGGTAAGCCACTCATTTTTTAGCTTGTCAATGATCGATTCTGTAATATTTATTTTTCATCTCACTGCTCGAATAACAGCATTCGAGCTTCTCTGAATACTTTGACTTGTCTAATCTCCAGGTGGCCTATATGGTGGTGGACAACAACATTGCTTACTTTTAGGCTGCCCTATTTGTAGGATCAGTCTGTAGCCTATAGTTATATACAATTGTAATCTTTGGAATTTCACACTGTTGTCTAGTTTCGGGACAGATTTCAACTTTGCCTATCTTGGGAGCATTTCAATATACCCTGCCTAATTTTGGGATTCATCAGAATTTGTTTTTGCCTGATTGCTATCTTTTGTGCCTTGATTGGCCATCATGCCTGCTTTGTCCTCGCTACTTGACTTGTCAGACACAATTAACAGACTCCAGGTTTTGGACTCTTATCAGACAGGAGACCAAGAGAGGAGCTCGCAAAAGCCAAGTTTGAGAGTTTTGCGTTCATGTTATTTGCATCTCACAACGACACTCTATAAACAGACTATGAAATTCAAAGGTTCCATTATTATTTATATCTTTTATGTAAAAATAATTTTGGTAAATTCGAACATACAGTCCGTTCTGTGATTTTACTTCCCTCTCTCGGCCCAGACCATGATTTGTACAGGACTGGATAGGTCACGAATTGATGTAATACAGGCTCTTCCCTCCCGTTAAAAGTTTGTTTTCTCTTTAAATAAGATTATGAATAAGGATGTAGCATGTTTGTTTTTTCTCCCTCTTCTACTCAGTTTAAAGTTCAGTTATTAACTTATTCACGGAGAGAGAGGAAGCCATTCAAATCAATAATATTGCTGATGAATCAGTTTGCGCTCTAGATCGTCCAATAGTTCGTTCCGGTTAATAAATAACTCCGTTTACCGTTTTTGACAAAGCTTAGGTCTATACACCTATACAATTTATTAACCGAACCGTCCGTCGTAGAGCTATCTGTTGTGTGAGTTATTCTGAGACAATCTAACCAACTAATCCGATAGATGCGCTAGTTTTCCTCCATACCTTAATAAGCGGCCTTAGATTTAGATCCATTGGACTCGTTCTCCTCCCTTTATCTCGTTATCCTCGATGTTTCAGTTGTAGTCATAGTATCCATGCATTTTTTCGCTGAGTTTTAAGTGTGAATGTTTCGGGGACTTTCTTTCTTCTCTCGCGTGTCATTTCTCCAGTCGTGCGGCCGCTCCCATTAACCTCCCTTGCGGTGAGACATATACAGTGATTCACTGAGTGCTTCGTCACTCCTCCTAACCATCATCTTAAATTTAGCTGGTCAGTGCGACCAGTAATAGAAACAGGGTACTCGCGGAAGTTTTTCTCGGTTCCTGATCGTTATACACGTATGACTGATTTTTTGACTCGACTTGCAATTAGTTCGGTTTAGTTAGCTATAGACTGTCTCTAGTTGTCAGTAGATCAAACTCTGTCACCTTAGTTCAGTCATAGTTCATAGTAGTGCATCTTAATAATTAAGTGGTAGGCATTATAGCCTGCTAGTACCAGAGCTCGTAATGCTTGTGAACTCCGATAGTCCATGTCAGCGAATACGAGTATGTAAAACATTTCACCTTACAATTATATTTTCGTTTCTTCGAATTTCTAAATGTAGACACCTTGCTTGCGCTCTTTATCCACTGCCATCTCTCTCTCTTCTTTCTACTCCTCTCTGATATTTCACCTTATTCCACCAACTGCTTCTTCTTCATCATCCATTTCTTCTTGTCATAATACTCTCTATTTTTGTGATACTATTCATAATCTTTATGGAATATCTTGCCTACACCATAGTGCTAGACTCCGTTCTAACCAGATGTTTGCTCTCAGATTGCAGAGTTGTTTGAGGGGGCGTGTTAATTTGGTGTGCTTATGGGCTCAGGAGGGTTGTTGCTCAGGATGCGCGATAGTTCTCTGCGTTTCAATAGTGTCTTCCGGTTGCGAGTGAAATAACAGTAAGATTTTACCCATCCTTACACAAACACAAATGGGAAATGGTCTCGACTTTATATCCAGGTGAAAAGCGAATAAGACGAGGGTAGACGAATTACAACAACTCAGGCCCGTGTGAGCATCCCTCACTGTGTGCTGCTGCTGGATGGCTATATCTACCCTTCCAATATAAGATATCCTGTGTTAGATACTCACCTCTCTAGCTAGTATCATGTTATCATTTTGTCGGAACAACTTTTAACACAGGCGAGTTCCTCCAAAGTTACGGTTAAGGAGGAAACTGGTGCGTGGTTGCGTGACGTTCCGCTTATCTATACTACTCATACTCGACAGTAGCCCTAATGTACGATACAACCTGCTAGGCAGTTTTGTTTGAAAGCGTTCATGGGTGTTACTGTTCCTAGTACTACAGATCTGTTGGCGGGGAAACAGACTTTTCTGTAGTTAATATCTATTGGTCTCTCCTAAAATTTCAGTCATTCCCAGTCTTCACTTAGTCTCACACTGTTCTCGGAGCCTTTAAATGCGAGCGAGTATCACGTACTAAGTGACCACTTATTTGAAATCGATGAAGTTGGTTCGAGCGCCTACTGACGCCGGTATTACTACTGACGGTGAGAGCGCGATTTACCCACTTAATACACAAACCGACTGACGTTACTGTGAGCGTTTCGAGACTTTCGACAGAGAGTAACTCTCGCTTTCCAGGAATACAAGGATATTATATATACGAGCCTTATGATTTGATTGCCTGTAGAAAATATTCCGCTCATAGAATGCCGATTCCAAGTTGCGTACTGCGTGTTAGTTAAGTCATTATTTTTTTAAATTCTATGCCACTCAATCATGTATGCTCTCTCATAGTCTCAATGCTAAATTTGGAGAGTAGTCTATAATCCAGGCGATATAGGGAAACTCAGGATATCAAAATTGAAACACTTAAACTAGTATTCTTTCTCCTCAATATTTCCACGCACATCATGACAAAACATTTACTACACAGTATCTCTAGTAATTACATTGTTATCTCAGCCCATATGTCTTTTTCTACTTCTAGATTGCTGATCGACTGTATTAGAATACGACACAAAGTAGACATATTAGTGATGTCACTCAAGCCCATATTGCTTTTCGGGGGCTGAAATAGCAAAGAATTTCGCTGGGTGAATGTTCGATAATTTTGGGTTAGGTAGATCCAGAGAAAGTATTCACATGTACGAAGGGGAACTCTGGACTCGCGAGATTCTTGATTAGTTACTCTCTCGCCGGATTTGAACCTGAATATGAAATTGCTCGTTCAAACTGTATACCCAACTCGTCCTCGATCAAGTGGAATTTCGCAGTTAGTATGGTGAGACACGAACTTGAAGGTTCTTCTCTTTTCAGTTGTATCCAAGATCATCATCATGAGGGTATTAATGATGATAAAATACGTGTAGTCTGCGTAAAAGAAACTTTGTTGGCTTGGTTCCACCAAGAAGAAAAACGGACTCAAGAATGGAGCATAAGCCTCAAAACGCTTATAATTCAGCATACTCTGAACACTCAGGGCGCGGAGAAGTTATTTCGCTTATTGTATGCTCTTCGTACCTAGTGAACTATTTCTAGCCTATAGAATAGCATATCATCAGCTCTAGAAATGAGGAGGGTAGCATTGACTTTCTTAACTGTATATAACCGTCTTTTCCTCTATCTCAGTCTCTCTCCTTCCTATGTAGAGAATACGGATCCTCTCAGTTATAATCATCATAAGTAATAGACGGGACTAGTAGCTGACGGTTGGGTATTCTGTGCTGTTAGTAAGATTTGTAAGACTCGCTCTAAGCAGAATTCTTATTGATCTGGTATTACGAGACAAGTCGTAAATCTCAATAGCAGATTTCCAACAATTATAACTCTCATGAGCCTTACAATAACAGTACAATCGGATCAATCAAAGAATGACCTTGCTCAACAATCACGATTGACATTGTACATAATCCAGGTGGTCCGATGGTTTTCAGATATACTCAAGAACATTGGAGTCGACAAACAGTGCTCACCAGACGGACCAAAGAGAAGATAACAAGTATTTACCATACACAAAGACTCAGAGACCGCTACAGAAGTTCTTATAACCCCTCATCCCACTCGAACAGTTCAAATAGTCGGTTTTACAGAGATTCCGTCAACAGAGTGACTAAGCCGATCGCATGATTTGTAACTCACAAACAA
>JABUQX010070423.1:7500-15000 GCA_015478945.1 Trachelipus rathkii | reverse complement strand
ATTTATATAATATATATATGAATTGATATAATATATATATATATATATATATAAATATAGTAATATATATATATATATAGATACTAGTATATATATAAAGTATATATATATAAGTATATATATATAATATATAGTATATTATATATAATATATATATATAAATATATATAATATATATATATACCTATAATATATATATATTATAATAATAAATATATATATATAATATATAATATATAATAATATATATATATATATATATATATATAATATATATATAATTATATATATACTGAAAAAGATTTAAAATTTCTGTTAGACAATTTGTGACAAGCAAACTATATGTTGATTGTCAACAAAAAACGTTAAATTTAGACACCTAAAACTAATAAAAAGTATTAGAATTTAAATATATCAATTATTTTTACAAATGTTGAGCAAATATTTTTCTTTAAAGGAATTGTCTTTATTTTTATAAGAAATTAATAATAATGTCAATGTTATTTGATGTAAACGATCAAATTGCACGAATTCTAATAAAATTTTAAGTGAAAGTCTGCATACCTTCAAACACTAGCAAACAAAAAAATGATACACACTTACGCAGTACACACACACACCGCTACCCTACATAACACAAACACACACCACCACACACCACATAGTTGAAGTTTGCAACTTTCAAACACTTAATAAACAAAAACGAAATAGATACATACTACGCAGTTACGCACACATGCACACACACATAGTTTTGGAATGCAATACTTCAAACATTAATAAACACAAGAGAATAGATACATACTTATTCAGATACACACACACACAAACACACACCTACACACACACACATAGACACAATGCTTGTAGACAAATAGATAAAAAAAAAATTACAAAATACACAATATCCGCGATGATTCTCAGACAACAGAAAACACAAATTATACAAAAGCTACGTTCAAATACCCAATCACACAGGACATATATAAATAAACATAAGAAGACAATTACCAATAACCAAACAAACACAAACGATTTCAATCTTCGGACACAACAAACATGCAACGATTGGACACCAAATTAAATAAAACACAAGAATACAAAGGCACAAACAAACATATAGAAAACACAATCACCACAATATAATCTCATATATAATAACACAGATACACAATATGCACAAACGCACAAAACTGATAACTCTACATTCATTTTTTTAAGTTTTTTTTTTTTTTTTTTTTTTTTTTTTTTTTTTTTACCAAATTGAAATTTTTAATTTTTAAGTCTGAAAAAGTTCGCTTACATGCATGGGTAATTAATGACAATATATGTTAAATATAACAAATAACACTACCGACAGGTAATCCGTACTTTGTTCTGAGACAAAGATTAAGAAACAATTATAAATTATATGTTAAATGTCGTTTATAATAGTAGTAAGGAATAAATTAAATGAAATACCTAATATATATATTATATAATAATAATATATAAAATATATAATATATATATATATATAAATATAAATATATATATTTATTATATATAAATATATAAAACTATCTTTTATCGTCTTAATCCCCCTTTCAGAGGGTAACACGGGGGGACTACAGGATTGAACTTTAAGGCCGGCTATCCAAACCAGCGCCACCAACGTGCTCGCAGTCGATTTTAATTCTCGCCCCCAGGATAAAACTTCAACTGCTACGCGGAGGATTGCCAGTGTCCTCTCGTATGAGAGTCGACGAGTTACACCTCTGCGCCACGACGTTCTGTATAATATATATATATATATATATATATATATATATAATATATATATATATATATATATATATTATATATATATAATATATATTACTAATATATATGATATATATATATATATATATAATAATAAATATATATAATAATATATATATATATATATATATAATATATATATATAGTAATATATAATATATATTAATATATATATATATATATATATATATATATATTATATATATATTATATATCATATATATATATATATAATATTATATATAATATATTATATATATAATATATATAATATATAGGTAGGTAGGTACTTGACATACAAGTGAACCAACTTACGAGATTTCCGAGATACGAATTGTCACTCCACAACACAACACAAAGCCCCCCTTCCCCAGCATCCTGCGACTCATTCTTTCAGGGCAACAAGGTTGTGTCGAAAGGACTTCGACTCCTCGAACCCAACCCGAAACCCGAACCCGAACCCTAAGTGCCAGTGGAGGAGGAGATTGTGTCTATAGAATAGTTGAAGGAGCTACAGACGCAGCAACATACAGAGGTTTTAGTGAAACTGGATTCGAGGAAGAGCCATAGGAAAAGGAGGTTATCTTTACAAGTGAATAAAGGAAATGTAAATGGGAACGGGAGAGACTTTTAGAGTTGTGAAAGAAACACCCAGAAAAAGTGCAACTGCTTAAGGCGATAGAACTATTTACGACATCTTGCCCTAACTTAATTTCCAAAATATTCTGAAAGGAAGGAAAAACTAACTTCCTTTTGGACATGTTTTTTCTTGAAGACGGCCTGCAAGTGTAATGAGAAAAACTGGACAACAAAGGCAAAACCAGTGAAGAAACATAATTAAGCTCAATTCTCTGAATCCCAATGTAAATATGCACTTTATAGAACCAGTTTGTTTCTTTACATTCTCTTTTATTATGTTTTATACAATATTTGTTATTTATAAATACTTTTTCTTATTTAAAAAACACATAAAAAAAATACTGGAGAGCTGTTAGGCTGGAACGATTAATACATTTCAAATAATTTCAATGAAAAAAATTTGAGTACAGCTCAGTAACGGAACGAATTAAACTCGTAAGTCAAGGTATACCGTATATATATCTATATATATATAATAGTATTATATATATAATAATATATATAATATAATATTTATATATATAGTATATATATATATATATACATAATCATAGAATAAATTTTTTTTTTTTTTTGTTTTTTTTTTTTTTTTTTTTTTTTTTTTTTTTATTATATTTATATACCTATATCTGCCTCAATGCTTTATCCTATTTTTTTTTCAAGTTTCTCTCACATAAGACGACATCTTATTAATTGAATTTCGTTTGCTATACATTTCATATCTGGCAAAGTTTAATCAAGTCGTTTTACCAATGAAATATAATATCCAACGTTCGATTCTAACAATTTTTAAAATCAATGTTTTACCAATAAAATAAAAATGTTAATGCCCTTTGCTATCAACTAGTTAAATAAAATCAATAAAAAAAAAACAATTCCATCGTATATTAACGTCACGCACGTAAGACATAAAAATATTCATTATATTGTTCGCATAGAGGGAAATAATTATTATTAATGCCATTTCTTTTTGTAATATATTAATAAATATTTATATTTGATTTTTACCTCTAATATATCTTATTTTAGAATTTTCATTTTTAATTCGTTTGAAACTGCAACTGCAAAAATATTTAAAATTATAGTAATATATTTAATATAATAAATATATATATATAATATAATATATAATATATATTATAATATAAGATAAATAGTATATATATATATATATATATATATAGTATAATATAATATCGTTTATATATAATATATATATATATATATATATATATATATATATATATATATATATATATATATATATATATATATATATATATATATATATATATAATTTATATATATATATATATAATATAAATAAATATATATATAATATAATCTATAATATGATATATTATATATATATATATTATATTATATATATATAATTTTTTTTTTTACAGATGTCACCACCACTCACGGGCAGAGCCCTAATCAAGGGGGTGTTATTATTATTATTATCATCATCATCACTATCACTACTATCAACATTAATATTATTCTAGGCCAGTCTAACAATATCTTTATCCTAATCACTATCAATGGTTAGACTCTTCTGAGCAAAATAAAAGCTTGCTTCAGTCGCGTAGCCTCGTTTCGGTATTTTCTCAGATAGTATCTCTTCTTTGACAAAAAATATATCAAGTTGATCGTTGAATCCCACATCAATAACCGAATCTTGATTTTAGCTACGTGGCTCAAATTCTTTGCCAAGATTGCTCTTATTTTATTTCTCTCTGGTTGGGTTTTCTTCGTCCTTAATGCAGTTCTGATGTGCAAATTTAATCGTTTTCTTTTCGCAAGGATCAGGATTATCAACATCCATTACTTCACTTGCTGTGAATCTACACATGTACACGGGAAGACACAAAAAACTATTGCATGTTCCTATCACCAAGCAGCCATCTCGAGAGTCAACTTTTGAAGCGTGTTCCAAAATGAAAAGAGATATAAAGAATGGAGTCGTCAGGGTAGAAGTGAATTTCAAATTTTTATTTTATGTTCTTTTTGAGACGAGATCCAATTTTTAATACTATATGTTGTAAGATTTTAGGAAAAATATCATACACCATTTTTGTTTTAAAAATTTATTTATTCTATATATACAATTATGCAATATCTCCTGCTATTCTATTTATTCTATCTATCTATATACTATTATTTTTGCTCTATTTCTATACAAACTTATTCTAGACACATTTTAAAATAAAATAAAATCTAAAGATATATCTTATCTTATCATATCTAATCTAATGTAATTTACTATTAAAATTGAAGTATATCTATCTATCTATCTATCTATCTATCTATCTATCTATCTATATCTATCTATCTATCGATCTATCTATATATATATATATATATATATATATATATATAATATATATAATAATATATATAATATATATAATATATAGTGTATATATATGTATTAACCCCTTGAGAGGGTTGAATACAGTGGTAATGAAAAGGAGTAATTACTCTATTTTTATTTCCTAAAATTAATTAATTCCAAATCATGATAATGGTATCAATGTTAAAAACAATTCAATAATGCAATCAATCCTCAGTATAACATTAATAGGCCAATTTCACAGTCATATAATATAGGTAACAGTTAAACACTATAATTTCTATAATCAAAAACACAATTTTCCGCCCAACAAGCCCGATGCTACACAAACCTTTCAGTAACGTGAGTCTTAACTCATCTCTCTCCCTTATAATATAGACGCTAACGACTTGCCTTCCCTTCATACCCCATGCACTCCGTTTGGACGCACGTTTCCGCGGCAGCCCATTACATTTAAAAGCCTCACCAAAAGAGTCGTTAATATTTCTTTATTACATGAAATAATAATTAAATTTTAATGTACGGGATGCATATCAAAATACATTTATATATGAGGTAGGAAAACCTGCCCTACACTTTTTTTTTTTTTTTTTTTTTTTTTTTGAGTAATAATTTCGTTACTGTTGGAATTCAAAATTTTATTTCTACAATACTATTAAAACAAAATATATATAAACAGACCTTATTAATTTTACAATATCCCATTACAAAATTGATTTCGTTTTTATAACCTCTATTACATAACATAAGACCGCCTTCAATTTGTTTATTTCGATCTTCACGCCATGAGAGTTATTATAAAGTTCATAATTCATTAAGGCCCTTCTTACAATGTACTTTCCCCCCAATAGCGTCTAGCAGAGAAGGCAAGAAATAAAATTATCCCACCAAATGAACTAAGATAAATTATTAGTGAATTCCGCGCCTGCGTGAGAAGTGGAGAAGCTTCATGTCTATTGAAATGTTACGATTGTTTCGGGTCAAAGCAGGTAATTGATAATTGAAAGTCAATAACGAAACCCATATTTTTCTTAGAAAAGGCAGCCGAGGATGTTTATTAGTATCTGCAAGCTATGCATGCCAAGTCAGTAATCGGCCTAACCCCAAGTCCAAATTTTAAATTTAATTTTTTATATATAAATAGATATCAATGTTCCGTTACCGCTATCACAGAGCCTATTGTACCCCCACGCCTATTGCTCTTGGAAGCC
This sequence comes from Trachelipus rathkii, assembly GCA_015478945.1. NCBI lineage: Eukaryota > Metazoa > Arthropoda > Malacostraca > Isopoda > Trachelipodidae > Trachelipus > Trachelipus rathkii. The sequence goes on along the minus strand of JABUQX010070423.1, from coordinate 8,988 downwards.
GTTTAAATTTAAAGAACTCCCCAATCTAATAAATATACTATTATTATTCTCCATATTCTGTAAGGAAATAAATTTCATTAAAACCGCTCTTTTCTTGTGTCTAACGGCCATCGCGTTTTTTCAACATTCAACACAATTTTTCTTTTAAAAATTTGTTTGTTTTTTTCGTTTCCAAAGTTTATATAGTAAACACCATCATAATCTTCCCTATCGTTATCACTATCAGTATAATTTTTATATTAATTATATTTTTTTCATTATTTTTATTATTATTACCACTACAGTAATACTACTATACTACTACTACTACTATCCTATTATGTATTGTTATTATTATTATTATATTATATTAATTATTTATTATTATTATTATTATATTATTATTATATATTATATATATATTATTATATGATTATATTATTATTATTATATTATTATTACTATTATCGCTTTTATTATTATTTCATATTAATTATTATTATTATATATTAGTGAATAATAATTCAGTGTCCTTCGTTCTTCCTCAACTCGCGCCTCGGCAATTATAAAAATCATGACGCGCTACGGTAACTCTTCCCCCCCCCCGCGATTCAGTCATTACAGTATTTCAAATATTTTTCCCCAAATTTTTTCTTACCCATTTCTTTTTGTTACCCTAAAAAAAAAAACTTACCTTCCTTTTCGGCCGCTATGAGAAGAGCCACAAACTGAAATAACATCAGCCTCTGCCTCCGTGCTTTCTCCTGTCTCAGCAGGGGAATGAATTGGTTCATTGGGGGGAACGACCACTCCCCCACCAGAGACATTTTCTGTAATAACTGCTATGGTCTGATCATTAACATCATAATTATTATTTTGACAGATATTTCTATTATCATAGTTGGCATTCCTGACATATTTATATCTATTATTATTAATTTGTGCTTCTATTGATAATTATAATTATTATAAGTACGATCATGATTCACATTTCTATTATTATAATTATATTATAGTTTGAACCCTACTCCCATTTATAAACATTATTATGATTAATGCTTCTATTACGCCTATAATTATAATTATTAAAAGTATCCCTCCTGTAGCAGGCATCTTTAAAATCGTTAGTGTGATATTTTCTTCGTCGACGGAAAACATTCTCCCCTCCCCCAAAATTTCCATACCGAATACCCCCAGAATTGTTATTTATTCTACGTTTATCAAAATGGTCTTAATGTATGCTTTAATTCCCTACCGTTATTATGATTATTATTATTATAAAACCATCTTCTACTATTACAGTTATTATTGTGACTATTATTATAATGATTATTGTAAAAACCATTTCTACTAAAATTATTGTGATTATTATTATAAAACCATCTTCTACTATTACAGTTATTATTGTGACTATTATTATAATGATTATTGTAAAAACCATTTCTACTAAAATTATTATGATTATTATTATAAAACCATCTTCTAAAAAATTTACCTCTATTATTAAAT
>JABUQX010070423.1:0-2500 GCA_015478945.1 Trachelipus rathkii | reverse complement strand
TCGACCGACTGAGAGACCAAAGAAATATTGGATTGAGTCACAAAGGAGTATCTGAAGGAAAGGAATGTGAGTTTGGCAAAGCCGAGAAGAAAGGTGCATAATAGGAGTGAATGGAGGGGCTTTGTGAGGGGGGCATGGTTGTGTGCCTGGCCCAGGGGACAAACTCTGGCATTGACGAGATACTACAGGTGGGTTTTGGCTGTGACTGGTTCACACTTAAGGGTGTTACGGTTGGTATGGGAGGGAGGGGGCTTTTTTTTTATCGACTTAGGTCATGTTCTTCTTCTTAACAACTCTGTTTTCTGTGCATGTTGCGCACCCATCCCCAATCAGTAGGGATGCGTGGGAAAGATAAAGATAAAAGATGAATATATATATATATATATATATATTTATATATATATATATATATATATATCTTTTATTTATAGATATTTATATATATATATATATATATATATATATATATAACTATATATAACATATATATAAAAATGAAATGTAAAAAATATATATATATATATATATATATATATATATATATATATATATATATATATATATATATATATATATATATATATATATATATATATATATATATATATATTAACCATACAAATGATCATTCATAATCGTCTAATTGGGAATTTTTATGCCACAATCGTGACTGATTAAGAACATCTGGAAAACCACTCACAATAAATTTAAGAAGTTAAGTACCATTTTTAAAAAATTTAAAATATAACTGAAAAAAAAGAAATATATAATAATAATAATAATAATAATAATAATAATAATAATAATAATAATAATAATAATAATAATAATAATAATAATAATAATAATAATAATAATAATAATAATAATAATAATAATAATAATAATAATAATAATATTAATAATAATAATAATAATAATAATAATAATAATAATAATAATAATAATAATAATAATAATAATAAGAACAAATAATAATAATAATAATAATAATAATAATAATAATAATAATAATAATAATAATAATAATATAATAATAATAATAATAATAATAATAATAATAATAATAATAATAATAATATATTAAACAATAATAATAATCATAATGTTAATAATGATAATAATAATAATAATAATTAATAATAATAATAATAATAATAATAATAATAATAATAATAATAATAATAATAATAATAATAATAATAATAATAATAATAGTAATAATAATAACATGATGATGATGATGATGATTATTGTCATCATCATGATGATCATCTTTATTGTCATCATCATCATCATCATCTTTATTATCATGAACATCGTCACCATAACTTGAATTACTGACAGAGCAAAAAAATGGACTTTTGAATAAACCAATGCAACATCTTAGTACAATTAACTGGAGAATAAGATACAAGCAATTGCTCTATCTATCTATCTATCTATCTATCTATCTATCTATCTATCTATCCTCTATTTGAGCCTTGCACTGTGTGAAAATGTGCATTTTTCTAACGTATCTATTTCTATATCTATCTCTATAGACATATGTATGTATATATATATATTATAACATATGATATATATATATATATATATATATATATATATACTATATATACCTATATATATATGTATATATATATATATATATATATATATATATATACATATATATAATACGAAGGAGTGTTAGCATCTATATTGCTATACGGTGCAGAGACATGGTGTACTACCAAAATGGCAGGGCATGAAAGTAGGATACAGGCAACAGAGATAAGACAGATCTTGAGAGCAATAATTGGAAAGACTACGAAATATAGAATAAGAATGAAAAGAGTCAGAGAAGTCGAAGTGACACCTCTGGTGAGGAGGATAGATGTGACAAGAATCAGATGGTGGGGGGGACATTGGAAAGGATGCAGGAAGACAGGCTGGCGAAGAAGCGATGGGAGTGGATGCCGGGTGGAAGAAGATTAAGAGGAAGACCAAGGAAGAGATGGAGGGAATCGGTGCGAGATACGTTGATGAGATGTGGGCTACCTGCGGTGTGGAGTAAATTCAGAGAGAAGACCGTGGAGAAGACAGAAAAAGAGACACGAGTGGAGGCGCATGCTGCTGAGTCCACTGGAAAGGTCGTGATTTTCTACAAGACCAGGACCTTTCTGGGGGACAGTAGGACAGTAGGACAGATAGTATATATATATATATATATATATATATATATATTATAATATATTATATATATATATATATATATATATATATATATATAATATATATATATATATTATATATTATTTATTTTATATATTATATATTTATGTATCATATATTTTCCTTTTTATTATTTTTTATTTAGAAACAGAATAGGGAGATTCTTAAAGAGATTCCCAAAACCAGAATTTTCAATATTTTCTACACTTACTTATGTTTAACTTGTTTTCCAAACATAATTATAGTTTTAAACTGTATTATCATAAATTTTAAAATTATGTTT
>JABUQX010070422.1:22500-28081 GCA_015478945.1 Trachelipus rathkii | reverse complement strand
TCCATATTACGACGGGCTTTCCGTTCGTTTGGATAGCTGACTAAAGGAGGGGAGACTGTGTAGGTAGTGGGCGGGTTGTTTTGGGCATCTGTAACTTATCTGAGACTTCGAAGAAACCGAGGCCGTTCATTGTGTTCTCTTATCTGTGTCGACGGAACATCACATTATGTAGTAGATGCGTGGAGTTGCATCCGGTGGTAATATTGTGACTGACATTATAGTTCCTTAGATCTATGACCAGTCCATTAATACATGATAGTGTTAACATTTCGCCCGCCATTTTTATATTGCTCATATAGTGATTGCATCAGTGTTGAGATATCTGTAAATGGTATAAACGTCCGATATTTCCCCTTTGTAGCTGTTGTAGCTACTTACTATTTTAATTTGTAGGTAAATTAATCATTATCACTGATATCCAATTGGTATATCCTCAACCTCCCTCCCCCCCCTCATGGTATGACCCTCAAAGATATTGGTCATTGTCTATAGTCAGTATCTACCCTAGCACTTTTCATAAGCTCGTCTTCTCTGCGCGTCACCAACTCTGATACGCTGCCCGATAGGCTCATCTAACAATGCTACTACGATGTGATGGAGCATCGTGAATGATATTTCGTTGATGCCAACACCTATGTGTCTTCATAACTCTGTTATATATCAGTGATTCCATTCGGTGTGTGATGTACGTAAAGGAAAGTATGGTTAGAACCGCCACATCATTGCATATTGATGGAGTTACTCGATTCTTGACATAGCTGACCTACGTCATCCTACTGTTCCGGACTCGCGAAGCGTAGCCTAGTCTCATGCAGATGTCGGTAACGGATCACGCCTATGTCGAGGAAATTTTCCCTTGGTTTCCGATCATATAAGCTGTTCTTGATGTAGGCCCAGTAGAGTGGTGTGTAAACTGTGATATCGGTCGGAAAAATTTTTGAATTAGTATCTGGTGAATATTTCTCTCACGGTTGTGCGGTTTCGGATAATGAGTGGAAAATACGCGTAGGGAGGGATAGTTATAGAGAGGCATAGCTCGTTCAGTGGAGGCTTGCGAGCCCGCTTCCCGTAAATCACTTCAAATCGCGTACGGTTCTCGATGAGCCTCCGTTATGCGGTATGCTTATCCGCGCAAATGTTCCTATTACTATAACTACACCCCATCGAAAAGTGTCTTACTAGATTCTTACTTGGGCACAGGTCCTTCTGGCGTAGTAGAGAATTTGATGAGGTAAGATGGTCATGTAGGAAGCTAAGGGTGGCGAATGCTAATCATCGTCCACAAACTTTTAGATGGAAGTCCAGTGCGCAGAGTGTGAATATGCTTTAGCATTGTTCAGGAGAGTCGCCCGTTGGGTTAGCCGACAACGGGAGGGTGATTCACTATTCAACACTGATAGACTTCGGAAATCACACGATCAGGCACATTTTAACATGAGTTGGTGCCTCAGTCGGTAGAACCCTACCTCGGCGCGTGTCCGTGAATCGTGTGGTATATAGCCGGGAGTCGAAGCCTCTCTTCTGTGGTCTCTCTTCCACTCATCTCTGAGTTGTGACTTGAATAGTCCCGCTTATAGCAACGCACCACCCATGTCCGTTCTCCGTCGGCTGCTTGCTAAACGTACGATAACCACCGTATTCCAGTGCATCCATGATGCCGCGGCGAATTGCAGCATCATATTCGATGACGAGAATGGTGTGCGCTACATTTGGTTCTGCAAACGTGGTGCTGCCACGGATGATAGTGGTTGCTTCATGTTGTGAATAGTTCCATGTGTACCAAACCAAGTTTTTTCAGTAATAATGAGTCTAGGTGGGCAGCCCATAACCTTGTGAGTGTTGTAGATGATACGTGTGCTGGTGTTTAACTATTAGCTGAATTATCGTTTGCCAAGCTATCCTCTGCTTACGAACAGAGAGGGAGAAGTTGGAGAAATAAGGATTTATAATGAACAACAGAAAAAGCCATTGAAATATATTAACACTTTTAAAATGTGATAATTAATATATATGAGAATTAATGGTCATTAGATGTATCTAAATAAAATAATAATACATGCGTAATGCTTATGAACAAATCTTGAACTTGAGAATAGGATGGAAAAAAAAAGATTATGAAAGTTATTCTCAAGAGTTGCTTTTAATATAGTTCGTTTTAGAAGAAACTATTTTGATTGACAGGTAAATTTTAGTCTTATGACCATATTGTCGTTTTAATCAAAAATAAGACTTCGACTGGCAAATGTGTGTACAGACGAATAAGATCAAATAATGAATAGAGATAAGTACTGTCAACTACTATGATGTGAATTAGAAATCCGGCTAGCGATGAGGACTGGACCCACTCTATTGTGCATCGTGGGCGCTCTCCTAGTTTACTCTCTGTCTGCTTGCAGTAGAGAAGTTATCGGTCCCTTTCTTTACTCTTTATAGAGGTTAATCCTTTATTCTTTCACTGCAAAGGTACCTGATATCCGACATAATCCCTCATAAATATGTCTATTATGTGGAGGAAGGAAGTAACACAAAAAATTACGAAATACAAGAACATTAACCGATTGTTATATAGACGGCATCAAGCTAATCAATGAAGAAAAGAGAGAAAATAGAAAAAATAATGAAGCATTCATAATTCAAGAGAAAGAAATTTTACACAAAAAATAGATAGAGTCATCTCAAATAAAAGAATTATTATGTCACCATTAAATTACACTTATAAAATGAGAGAGATTTATATTTTAAATAGTTAAAAACATTTAAATATTATTTGGAAAGGAAAATTATCAAATTGTAAAAAGAGTGTCCAGTAACTATAGTAATTTTATATTTTCATTCAAGAAATTCAAGCAGATAATTAATATAAAAAGAAACTCACTCTCTAATAGTATATAAATTAGCTATATCTCTAATGGATTTCTATTTGAATCAAAAAACCTCAAATGTATAGTATGATAGTAGAAGACGAAGTGAATAAATATATTGAATCATTTCTTCTCTTTAAAAGATTATATAACATATCTTGTAAAACCTCTCGTACTTTGAGGATGATAAAAGTTATCCAAAAAAACTCAGATTGATTGACCATTATATATATTCTGATTCATTGTAATCATACACTACACAAATATATTTTATTTAATATTAATTTAATATATAAATATATATATATATATATATATATATTAATATATTATATTAATAATTAATATATATATATATATATATATATTATTATATAATATATTATACTATATATATATATAATATATATTATATAATATAATATATATATAATATAATATATTAATAATAGTATATATATATAATATATATTATATATATAATTATAATTATAATTAAATTAGATAATACCGTAGAGGTAATAAATAAGAAATGAAATATAATATTTACAGGATAGTAAGTAATAATAATTATAATAAATTTAAAAGTAGTAATAAAGATACAAAACGCATAGCTATATAGAGATGACAACCCAAACTCGCTTAAGAAATAAGGCTCATCACCGTACCTATAATAATAGATATCCTAAGAAGCTATTACATGATGTAAAATGGCATATAAGGGGCATTTCATGAAGGTGTAAGGATAAGAATATAAAATCATGAAGCGTGATATGATCGGTGATTATGAAATTATTCCAAATCGAAGCGCACATTGTAATGGATGAAAATGAAGAAGAAATAAATGTAAAGTATGTTTGAGATGTCTTGGATCTCTGAGTAAGAGCAGAAATGTATAGAGTAGGTCGGTGCTTAGTTATGCGGATGTATCATTGGCGAGTGTGTTGGAACCGAGACCGACTGCTGTTTTATACGGATAGCGAACTAAATAGATGTGAATTGGGTGCCGTAAAAGAACGTAATATAGTACTCCGAAGCGAAGAGCACGCACATTTAATGTGAGAGAATTTTAGAGCAACGGCAGAGTATTAAAAGTGATTCATTATTTATGAGTGGGCACATATCTGGCGTGGCGATTTTGTCAAGTTACATGGTTAAGGTATGGTTGATCGGCCCAACCTGGTCCAAGAAGTGAAATGAAGTGACCTTCTTAAACATGAGACCATTATATTCCACTTATGTCGAGCAAGTACTCCGATTCTGACCTCTCAAGGTTCGCCGTGGATGACTTCTTAGGATGGACTATCTCTGATTTAGCCGTACGAAGGAGTTCTCACTAATATAATTGGATAACAAGAGGGACGGGTATTAAGGGTCTTTCTAGGTTTCGATCTTTTTGTTCATATTTTTCTATCTAATTCACGTCTTTTCTGATTTTATCCTATGCAGTAGTAATCAGCTCCTTAAACCCTAAGTTCTTCTGGAAAAGAGGAAGAGAAAGTAGAAAAATCAAAAGAAATGAATAAATATTAGTAATAAATAATAGGAGGCCATGAATAGCAATTCTATAAACACAATAATAATATTATACTATAATATATTACATAGAAAAAGTCTTCTGTATTGTGAAAGGAGGGCGTTAGCTTTCGATCCGTGTTGGATCCTCTGTCGGGACAGAGGATCCAGCACGGATCGAAAGCTTACTCCCGTTCACAATTACAGAAGAACTTTCACCAACAACTATCATTACTACATATTAATATTTGTTGAAAATATTTCAGACCTCCTATTTATTTTTACTAACATATACATTAATCTGTAGTGATAATTTAAACAATAGAACTTTTCCGAATTTAATATTAATATATATATATATATTAATTTAATATATATATATATATATTCCTAGTATTAATGTATATATTATTATAATATATATATATTAATATATATATAAATATAATAATTAATTATAATATATATTATAATATATATATTAATATATTATATATTATAATATATTATAATATATTATATATATTATATATAATATATATATATATTATTTATATTAATATTATTATTATAATATAATTTAATATATATATATATATGATAATTATAATATAATTAGTATATTAATATATTAATATATATAATTTATATTATTAAGTATTATAATTCAACTGTGAATAATAAATGAAATTAAAATAATTAATCTGAATTATATATAGTTACGATTGTAACTAAATTACCAAAGGACACTTATTTATACATGAGACTGGAAACAGAACTTTTACTCTTCTACTGTATCTAAAGGTGAGGGAAGAATTTGCTATTTGATGGATCTTTTGTGATCTACTGGAGTATCCAGACAACATGATCTTAATTGTAGTGGAATGGGGGGGGGTAAGGGAGGATGCGCTAGCTTAATTCTTATTTTGCTTCTTAGCATAGAGGCAAAGATGCATAAGAATCCGTATCGAATCAACGTAGACTCAAATATTGCAGTCAAAATTTTTTATTTTCGTCTATAATTATTTTATTTTGTTTTAATTTTTTAAATTTAAGATATGGATATTGAAATAGTTGTACAAAAATGGTAAGTTGAGATTTATATTGGATTACATTAGAAACGTGATTCTTCATAAGTTAGGTGTTGATAAGGTCAATCAATTGAATAAACCGGATTTCAGTTTTTTTTTGTTTCTTTCAGTGGA
>JABUQX010070422.1:0-17500 GCA_015478945.1 Trachelipus rathkii | reverse complement strand
TGAGTAGGTAATATAATAATATATAAACGATAATATATATATAAACTCATCCCCCTATATATATATATATATATATATTTAATATATATATATAGGTATTAATAAATTATATATATAGTATGTGATGATATTTAATGAAGAACTAAGCTCATAATGTCGAATTCAATGTGAATATATTTTACTTTAGAGAGAAGCCCTTGGATTCTTTTTTTAGGATTATGCTTTACTGTCACTTCATTTTTTTACTTTGATTACACAAATTAAAAACATTGTTAAAGACACCCTTTTTTTAATGGAATAATAAAAGGAAGCAATCGTCCCGACACGCGAGACCTCTTCAGCCTAAGGGACTGGATTTCTTTCTTGATCTTCCATTCAGTTCAGCGATAGTGTATTCAGTTGTCTGCCTTAAATTTTCTTCATGGTGTCTGCTTTGTAACCAAATATGTGATGTTTTTTTAGCATATTTGATTTTTGTCTATAAAATCTAAATTCTATATTAACTTCATTCAGAGAATGCTATATTGTAGTTGTTACATTAATTATCATTAATATGCAAAAGGATTCTCAATGATTATTTTGCGATGTTGATGTGATGATATTTTGATCATCTTTATAGGTTTGAATATTGATAGAGTGGCCTGTGTTACGGCTATGACATGTTAAAGCTGAATTTATGCTGTCCTTGTGTAGGTCATCTATATTGTATGTTGATTTATTTTTTTCTTCTATTGAAATTCTATGGATTTCACCATCATATATATGTTTTATTTAGCTAAGTATTGTCAGGGGAATGTGTATTATAATATACAGTACAATGGGGAGATTTAACCTATTTTCGTTTTGGGGTTTTGAGATTGTTTTTTAATGTGATGTTCATTTGATGAGAATGTAGATTTATAGTTAATATTATTTTGTAATATTAGTTTTAACGAAAAAGGTGTAATTTGGAAGTCAGTTTAGGCAAAGCATTGGTTTTTGCTCCATATTTTGGTCGTGCAATGGTTGCCTTTATTTTAATACCTCTTTTTTACGCTATTTTGTTAAAATTGCTTTTTATGTGATGAAAAAACTCAGGATAGTAAAGTGATATGAAAGTATAGTATTGTGGATTTATTTAGTTTCTTGTGCTAGAATTAGAGGGGGTAGAGTGACATATATTACAAAAGTGCACGAGAGAAAAATTTAAGGAGATGTATAGAACTAGCTAATTATTGTGTTTGTGATTAAATGATTTAGATAGCCGATGTATATAGTTTGGTCCTCGTCCTGATATTCTCAGGATATTATGATAAATTGCAAGGGAATTCGTTTTATACCATTTAAAACCGGTGACTTACAAGGAAAGGGGATTATAAAAATCTGGGAATAGGAAGTATAACATGTTCTGTGAAAACTGAAAGGTATAATGAATAGTTAAAGTTTTATAATCATTAAAGTTTAGGAACATCATTATAGGGTTGGTTGTTTAGTTGAGGTATATATAGAGGGTGGAGAACTAAAAAATGTCATCTACACATATATAATATCTATAATACCTAATAAACTATTTGATTTAATAAAGAGGTAGGGGTAATAATATTGATTTAAATTACTGTTAGTTCCATTTATAATATATTAATATAGTTACTTTGAAGTTATTAATGCGGTAGACATAGTTGGGCATACCTTCAATATTACTCAGGCCATATTAGAAGTTTTGTTTTATTGTAATATATTTATTAGCTTCATTTACCATTAAAATTTAATATATTAATTTCAGAAATTCGAAATTGAGAGATTAATTTTAAATGAAGTTAACTTTGATTTTCATCAATTAATATATTTGAAAACGGGTATAAATAGTGATTCATATAACTCTCAATACATAACAATAAATACTTTCTTTTCATATATATTTAAATTTCTATAATTATTCATTAATACAAATATTACATACAAACTTTCGGCCTGAGTCTGGGATCCCCCACTGTCGTTTTACACAATACTCAGTAAGCATTCTATATGGAACTAACAGGTTGCCACCGTGTTCAAATCATATTTTACCCACACCCTTTATTAAAATAGTTTATGGATTAGTTATGTAGAATGACATTTTTTGCCTCCCTTCTCCTTCTAATCAACACACAAACTCTCTTATATTAGTGATAGTCCATAAACTATATAATAACTCTTATCAAATCCTTCAGTTCAGTATACGATAGATTTCATATTGGGTGCGTCAAATTTTCCTCAACAACTACTTTATGGCATTCGCCCCTCCTTTGTTGATTTACGATAACCATTAAATCACAGGGTAGAAAAATTACTATTGCAATTTCACTAACAAGTTTTGGGCGAAGAACACATTCTTTTCAGCAACATAGTCTTGTGGTTCCCGTCCTCAATAGTCTATATCAAACACTGTGGTCAATATTACTTAGTATTATCATCTACGCCCAAACACAACAATCAGACAAAGAACTTACATTTATCTCTATTAGGTGCTGTTCTGTCATCTCTATTTCTCCGTGCCTTTTGGGTTATCGAATATGCTCTCCCCCTTCTTCTAATTTCAAATATTACTAAAACTAAATACATCCACAATACTTTCAAATCACATTATATATACAAAAGTCCAGTTTTTGATCAGTTCTATTTTCCTTATGATAATTCGTTTTACAGATATTCCACATCTACAGTATCTGGTAGCTGATAGCCACTTAGCTGTCCTTTTCCCCGCGAAAAAAATAGCAACACTCCTTTTTACCAATCCTCAATACCATTATATTCTCGTCCCTCTTTGTCATAGAGAGTAAGCAAACAAATTGTGTTATGACTTCAACATGAAATTATTATTAACACATAACATATATTCCATCAAATAACATCACCTTAAAAAACAATCTCAAACCCCCAAAACGAAAAGATAGAAAATCTCCCCCAAAGCTGTAGTATATATCACATCCCCTGCAAATACTTGCAATAAAACATATGTAGGTAAACCCATAGAGATATTTTGCCAAAGTAATATGGAAAAAAAATCAACATACAAGGTATTGAAAACCTGCAACAAGGACAGCAATATAAATTCCACTTAAGCTTTAACAAGTCATAGGCGTAACCACAGGCTAAAATATCAATACAAACAATATAAAGTATGAAAATATCAATCACACGAACATCGCAAAATCATGGAAGTCCTTATTGCATTTATTATAATTAATAGTAACAAATACAATAAGCATCCGATGATGAAGTTAAAGATGACAGATTTATCTTTATATTCTTACATATGATTAATAGCACTAGCTCATCTAAGTATAAACACTCAGCTCTATAAGAAATATTTTATCTCTTCCATAATTTTACCCCTTAAATTTCCCATTACACAATAGCCAAGAAAAATAGCAGACCAACTGAAACCACTTGAAAACTGATGAAGAATCAGAAAGAAATCCAGCTTCCCTTAGCCTGAAGAGGTTCTTGCGTGTCGGGACGGAAAAGTAGCTGTGTTCCTTTTTAAAATGTTTTTTATTTTTTCGTTATTATTAAAACCACAAAGTGGTGGGTTATGAATATAACCCCACCTAGTGTCGGATTAACCCAATGTTCTCCTAATTAGTTTTTTCGCCTGATAACAATCTTTTGCTCAACCCGTCTTACATAGAAATTTTTTGGAGAGTGGACGAGTAAGTTAGGTGAGCTTAATACTAAGAAAAGAAATTCCAAGAAGGGTGTCGATTCCTCTCGTAAAAGAGTATGAAATAATATACGTTATTGGGTATAGTTACGTAGTGTGAAGATATATAAATATATTAATACTATATATATATATATATATATATATATATATATATATATATATATATATATATATTATATATATATATATATATATATATATATATAATATATATATATATATAGATTATAGAGTAAAATATATATATAGATATATATAGAGTAAATATATAAATATAATATATATATATATATATATAAATATAACTATTGTGTTAATATGAAATACAGGAAAACTAAAACTATCTAGACTAATTAATATCCTTTCATAAATAAATTTTGAAAGAAAGATTTTAGGCAAATAATTGTTGCCGAATTGAAGATATTTCGTGTAAATAAATTGAATATAAAAAAGCATCTGATATCATTAATAGTTTTTATGTAATCAATTTATGGTATTGAATAATTATTTCGCTCTTGGGGTCCGAATTCGTGATAAAATATCTACATAAAAATTCGAATATTTTTCATGTTAAAAACTCGGAAAAAAAAATTATAATGGGGGATATTAACATGATAATGATTAGGTAAATACAAAAAAAAAATGATTATATATGGGTATATTTATATATTTTGCATCAATGTATAACAAAGGAGTAATGGATTTGGTAACTCAACAATAAAATATTTTTTATTTGTTTGATTTAACCCCTCTATTATTTTGTATGTAAATTGCAGGTGTGTTTAACCGGTTAGAAAACTCCGGAAAGTTTGCCTGATTTTTGCGCCAAGGGTGCGGCCGGAATGGACCTCGGAGGTCTCGCTGATAAATTGGAATGGCCGCGGGTTGGCCGGGGCCGGGGAGGCCCCGGATTCGGCGTCCCTATGTGAAGGGTGCCTTGTTAATTTTAAATTTGTATTACTTTGTATTGTGTTTTTAGTTTATATATATATATATATAGTAATATGATATAATAAAGATATATATATATGATAATAATATATATTATATATAGAATATTTTAGTGATGCAAATTAATATATATATAATATATATATATATATATAATATAATAATATATATATATATATATATATATAATATATATATATATAATATATATTTATATTATATATATATATATAATGAAGAAATAATTATATGATAGCTTTTCCCCCCAAAAAAAATATACATATATTTTTAATGTTATACTCTGGTTTGCTTCATTTATTTGTCTATGTTTTTCGCTTTTTTTTCTTCACCCAAGTATCACAATGGCCAAACATGCAGATGAGCATACACAAATTCACAATTTATTGTTGTCGGGACGTAATTTGTCATAAAATAAAGAAAAACAAGTTTTCAACAAGTTCCTTCCGGCATTGCTGATCTTCAAAAAACAAGTAAATGTGGACTCTTAGTTTGTCAGACTATATATTACTTACCTATACGCATTCATCTAGCAATTAATATGACTTGAGAAGAAACGTTTAGTGATAATCTCCGGATGTTCTACTTTGTAGGAGTATTTGAAAGGTCTCCTCACGTCATCTCATTCTACTTCAAAAGCACGCCACCCTCAATGAATCAGTCAGACTTTGAATCTAAATCGACTCGCTTTATATGCATTTTGGAAGTACACCAAATCATTTTTCCTTTATCTCTTTATTTAGGATTTATTCTCTCGTAATACTGAATTAATAGACTTAAGCTTAATGCCTCTACCTATTAAATGCTTCCTCTTTTTCTAATCTCAGCACAAATTAGATTACCGAGTTCTACTCAATTATATATATATATATTAATATAATATATATATATATATATATATATATAATATATTATATATATATATATATATATATATATATATATAATATATATATATAATATAAATAATATATAATATAATATATATATATAAATTTATTTTTTTTCACTTTATATAAGCATAATAATATTGTATAATATTAATTAATTTTTAAAACTTAAAAACAATAAGATAAATGTACACTAATTTAAAAGAAACAATAAAAAAAATGTTTCCATGGAAGTAAAATAGTTAACGGTTTATATCTGCAAGGTAGATCAAATAAGTAATTAATATATATAATAATATATATATATAATAATTATATTATTATATATAGTTATAATTAATAATATATATATAAAATATATAATATATTATATATATAATGATATAATATATATATGTATATAAATATATATATATATATATATATATATAAATAATATATATAATAATAATATATAATATTATATATATAATATATATTAATATTATATATAATATATATATGAGCACTGTTATTTATTTGCTTACAAAGTTGATATTTAATACGCATGAATTTTGTTGAGATAAAATAAATTATTAATGATAATAAATATTATTTACTTTTGTTATTATATATTATATTATTAGATTATTATTATATATTATTATTATTTATTATTATATTATATTATAGTATTATATTTGTAATTTGTAATATTAATTTTGACTTAATTTAGATTATCTAAGGATTGTATAAATTGGAAATTTATATATTAATTTAAATAAATAATTTAAATAATGTTGAAAATTATGAAGTTTTATAAATGTCTTTGTGGAGTTCCATGATCATTTTTTACTCATTTTGAAAGAAGGTGGGTGAAATGATATTATATATATATATATATATATATATAAATATATATAATTATAATATATATATATATATATATATATATAATATATATATATATATAATATATATATATATAGTATTATATTATATATAAATATATATATATATATATTATATGTAGTAACAGTGGTTATTAGTAATTAATGAATACGTGAATATATAAATATAGAATTAAATGATATAAAAATAACAAAATTACTAAATAAGAAAAGAATATAGAACAAAATAAACAAACTCACTGTTAAGAAATATAGGATAATTTATGAAATTATAGAATAATTGTTGAGTACCCACTACTCCAAGTGGGCCGCCGACTGTCTCTTCTGACAGTTATTTTCTCAAGAAGCTGTTAACATCTGATGTGGGTGCCACCTTCATCACTTTGTATGTAAGAACTTGAAATCATGCACGCATATGTAAAAGAAAGATTTAAGATGATTAATAATAATGTCCAGTTAACTTCAGAACAAAACAGAAAAATATAAATAAATGATTGGTTATTACCTTATGTATGTCTGTTGCTTTTTAACCTCAATACCTCTTACAAAATTTATTATTAAAACAATGGGAAAAATAGTCTGACAATCCTTATGTATATATTTAAGGAATAATTTTTACAAAGAACAAAAAAAAACAATCTTACAAAAAAATTACAAGCCTTTATCTATATTTGTAAAAAAAATGGGGACACAAACATGAAAGATTCAAAAGGGCAGTGGATATTTACTTCCAGCAAGAATTTAAGTTTTACTTATTTATTATGTTATTTATAAAAAAAAAATTCCATGTAATAATTCGTTTAGATGAGATTATAACCAATTTCGCGGCGCTCGGGAGTGCACTCGGTTAAATGATATTACGCGGATTCCGTTATATTTGCGTTAACCGTCAACCGTTTCGATTCGAACTGAGATTAATATCCACGACGTTTCGGATTCGTTAATTATGTTTTTACTTTTATGTTTACTAGTCGGTTCCAGCTCCTATTTCATCACTACCTCTGGCTGGCTAGCTCTAGCTTCTATATATATAGGTCACCGATTTTAAAGTTCGTATAAATGATTTATTTTTAATTTCTGTTTTATTTTTAACTTATGTCTAATACATATGTCTGACTGGCTCTGGCTCTAGCTCTATGTATAGGTCACCGATTTTAAAGTTCGTATAAATGATTCATTTACATATATTATATAGATTTACTTTATTTATTAATATTTGTTTTATTTTCATTTAATGGGAAGCTACAAAAGAAATTTTATAATTTAGAAGAATTATAGGGAATTATTAATTAAACTTTCTATTCAAATTGGTTTTTAGGATTTTTAGGAGGGATAGAGAGAAAGACAGAAGTATTTTTAAATTGATACAATACAATATACAAATAAAAGAAAAAGATAGGAATAAGAATAATAATAGTTTTCTATTCAGGGATGGAAATTATGGGATATTTTATACAAACAAATAGTCAATATTTGGGGGATGGAGAATATAGGGGCCGTTATATAATAGGACTGGGTACTGTAAATATTCTTTTCTTATAAATCTACAGTCAATGACCTCCTTGCAATGAAACACCAATTTCCTTCCTTACAACATTAATTGGTTATTTTTAAATTTACTATTTGAACACTATAAAAGAAATCCATATAAAGTTCCTCACTGTGTTTATTTTTCTATAATACTATAGAATATCTTATTTTCTAAATCCATATACATATATAAACCACAAAAAAAAACTTTACACAATTCTCTTTCATATATCACATCACAGAAAAACGGATAATGTCTTTGCTATCTTAGTTTTCCTTTATCTTTCTGTATGATTGTATGATAAATAAATTATACAGGGGGGGTTTACGTTATAAGTTCACCTTCATAATCAATGAGGCTGTAAGAGTAGTTGTGAAAGAATCAAAATAGGAGTTCAACCTTCCTCCAGAGAAATAAGTAGGCCTCTCAAAACAAAGACTATTCCCACACTGAAACTTCAAAAATTGAAAACCAGTCCTCAGCTTAAACCTAAAAATAAGATGTATGAAATTACTATTCTAGCTTCCTAAATGATCTACAGATAAATTAATGAACTAATAAAGACTGGTTTAAGTTATAATTATTTCAAGAAGCCAATAAAAGTGTATATCTTTTACCTCTGACTGAAAATCAGAGGTTCTTTCTCTGAGACAGTAGAACTTTTAAGGACTTGAACACTTGGAGGTTGTTGACTTATCCTTAAAAATTTGATGATGTAATTCTAAACTAACTGAGAGAATGAGAAAGAGTTGGGAAGGATTCCTCTCCGATACTTTTCTTAGGTGGTCCTATTGAATAGTAAATAAAACAATTATGTTATACTTACAATTGACCATCCTCATTGTTATTATCTACATTTCTTGCATTATACAAAACTTTACATGGCATACCGTTTGATTGTTCAAAAATAGCTTAATTGAGAATTTGTAGAATGGTTAATCCAGAAATCCTAATCTGTAAACTTTATAACTTGGAGTTTGAACTAATTTAGCCTGTTATAACTGAACGATGAACTGTAAAGGGAAGAGGAGAGAAACGGATATACAAATATATATATATATAATATATATATATAATATAATATATAGATATATAGATAAATATAATAATAAAAAAAAATATATATATATATATATATATATATATATATATATATATATATATATATATATATATATATATATATATATATATATATATATATATATATATGAGGACAAAAAAAGTAAACAAACCATAAGCTGTCTGGCAAGGTTATGGTTGTGAGTTGAGGACAGTCCTCGGTTGTGAAATTATGTTAGACGGTGAGCAATTGGAAAAATGTATGAGTTTAAATATTTAGGATATTGTTGAATGAAAAAAGGAACGAATATTTGCAGAGTGTGGTAGAAAAAGTGTGAATGCAGGAATGTGCTGTGAATTAAATCGTTGTGGATGTAGAGGGACTAAGTTCGGGTTGCGCTACGGCATACAGTAGGGTTATGTTGTTACCTGCTGTTAATGTATTAGTAGTGAGACTATGGTCTGGAATAGAGGTATAGATCTAAAGTTCAATGTGTCAGATGGACAATCTTAGGGCGTTTGGTGTGAGAAAGAATTGATAAATGAAGAAATTAAGCGATTAGAGATTGTTGGTTGTGAAGAAAGGGGAAATGAGAGAATAAAGAAAAAAGATGTTGAGGTGGTTTGGTCTTGTGGAAAGATGAATGATAGTCGGTGGTTAATCGGATGTATATAGGATGTATATAATTCTCCATCATTCTAACACCATTTTCTGTCACCCCCATCTCATTCTTTCATAACCCCATTCATATACAAAATTGAATAACCAAGGACATAACACATCCCTGCCTCACGCCGCTATTAATATTAAACCAATCATTTTGACACCATTACACTATCGTCAAAATACTTTTGATTCCGTGCTCTGAAGCCTACCACCAACACCATATATCATAACACCTGCCATAGCTTACCCTATTAATCCCTATAAGGAGAAGAAATCCACTAAAACCTAAAATTTACAATAATAATGATGGTAATTACCTCATTCTCAGCCATTTGTTTTCAATGTAAAAATTTGATACACAACCTCTACCACTCCTAAACGCACCTTGTTCTTCACCAATCAGTCCTTCAGTTACTCAGCGGACTCTTTCGACCAAATACTAGCATATATCTTCCCTACAACACCAAAAACTAATTCCCTATAATATCCACAGTTCCTTTATCCTTAGCACTATAAAGGGGGTTACTAATACTGCTTCCCCAATCCCCTCGGAACTAACCTCCATAAAACGCTCTATTACACAACTTCCAAATCAATCAATCCCCATCTCCCTCCGTTAGTTGATCATTTCACACAGTAATTTTCATCTACCCTGTAGATTTTCCATTCTTCAACTTTCTCAACTCTACCCATTACCACCTCCTTGCTAATGACCTAATCCCCAAAAATACCTATTCCTTCTTGCACCATCAAACCTACACACATTCACTATCGCCTTCATTACTGCCAATATTATACAAATTTTCGAAATGTTCTTTCCACACTCCCCTCACATCCTTTTCATCAGTTACTAAACCACCATCCCTATTCATTATTCTAAGCAGGTTCCCCTTACTCTCATTCTTAACCTTTCGCGCTTCCTTCCAGAAGAGCTTCCTATTTCCTTGTAAGTCCTCAATTCATCCTCTTTCCAAACTGCTCATTTACCTCTTCTTTTCTCCTACGTATCCACCTTTAGTATTTCTTTTTTCCTCCTTATATAATTCCAAACATCTTCCTTTTGAAACTTCATCATTAGCTTTTAGTACGTTCAACCACGCTTCTTTTTTTACTTTTAACCGCTTGCATCACCTCCTCATTCCACCATTCACTGTTGACATTTTACTTCCTACTTTAGCAAATTCACATACTTCCTTTGCACTGCTAACAATTGCTTTCTTCATTTGCTCCCAGACTTGTTCGGTTTCAACTTGTTGACATTCAACCGATTTACTTGCCAGCGCTCTTAGATACTTATCCTTATTACCTTGTTCACTTAACTTCTCACTCTTAATTCTATCCACTTCCTTCCGTATCACCTTTCTCTCCATCCAATCCCCTTAACTAAAATAATTAACATAAGAACAACATTTTGATCCATAATCCCATTCCTAACCTCCTCACTATTAACATCCAACACATACTTCAAACACTCCTTCTTCACCAACACAAAATCATACTTTTTCACTTCGTAATACCATCCCTACCTACACCAACTCTAGAACTTATGGATACTCTTGTGATATTTAACAGATATATTACTTGCACAGATACCTCTCTCCTCACAGAAATCAATCACCTTCCTACTATTCCCATTTTCTCTCGACACCCCAAAACCACCTGTTATACCATTCCTTTTTGGAGAGAAAGGTGATACGGAAGGAAGTGGGTAGAATTAAGAGTGATAAGTTAAGTGAACAAGGTAATAAGGATAAGTGTGTAAGAGCACTCGCAAGTAAATCAGTTAAATGTGTGAAAGAGTTGAAACTGAACAAATCTGGGAGCAAATTAAGAAGCAGCTGTTTGTAGTGCAAAGAAAGTATTGGATGTGCTAAATAGGAAGAAAGAATGTAGCAGGATGGTGGAATGAAAAAGTGATGCAAGCAGTTTGGGTAAAGAAAAGTAAAAAAGCGTGTTGAATGTACTAAACCAATGATGAAATTTCAAAAAAGAAAAGTGGGATTATATAATGAGGAAAAAAAAATACAAAAGTGCAACGTAAAACGAAGTGGGATTCACTATTGTTGTATTGAGATGAGCCAAAGAGACTGACAAAGGAATATGGAAGCCGCGAAAGGTTAAGAATGAGTAAGAATTTTGCTTAGAATGATGAATAGGGATGGTCTTCTTAACTGATTAAGTATTGGATGGAGGAAGTAGTGTGGAAAAACATTTGAAAATCTGTTATAATAATGCAGTTAGATGAAGAGTGTGTGTGAGTTTGATGTGCAAGAAGGAATAGTATTTTGGAGATAAGGTCAATTAGCAAGAGCAGGTAATGGTTTTAGAGATAGAGAAAGTTGTAAGAATGTAAATCGCAGGTTAGATTGAAATATAGGTTGGAAATGATCAGAACGAGGCGAAGGTGGTTGATTGGATTGATTGAGGAAGGTGTTGATAAAGCGTTTATGAAAAGGGTATGGTTCCGAGGGATAGAAGGGCAGATAATACCCTTATATAACTGGAAGATAAAGTGAA
This sequence comes from Trachelipus rathkii, assembly GCA_015478945.1. Classification (NCBI taxonomy): domain Eukaryota; kingdom Metazoa; phylum Arthropoda; class Malacostraca; order Isopoda; family Trachelipodidae; genus Trachelipus; species Trachelipus rathkii. The sequence goes on along the minus strand of JABUQX010070422.1, from coordinate 5,289 downwards.
CTGTAGGAATTATAGGAGGGAATTAGTTTATTTGTGTGTTGTATGCAGAAACTCACGAATTTTTGCGAATGGGCAATTAGAGTGCGTCGAGTGACTGAGGGCTGATTAGGTGAGAAACAATGGCGAAAGATGGGTAGAGGATGTGGGAATAAATTCTTTACATCGAAACAAATGATGAATAAAGAGGAAAAGAAGAATAAATTTTTATTTAGTTTTTTGGATTTTAAACAGGCGTGTGATAGGATTAACAGGGAAGCTCTAATGGCAGTGTTAGTGATATATGTGTTTCTGGTAGATTTTACTGAATGGAATCAAAAGTAGTATGACGATAGTGAAGCGTGTGTAAAAGAATAAATGGTATGTCAAAAAGGATTGGTTTTGATATAATAGCGGAGTGTATGGCAGGAATGTGTTATTCTCCTTCGGTTATTCATGGATAGGATGGGGTTATGAAAGAATTAGAGTTGGGTGCAAGAAAATGGTGTGGAAGATGGAGAAGAAGGTGAGGTGTAAGTAGGTGCTCCTACTGCCATTATACCGATATATGGTTTGTGTGTGGTAAATCTGAAGAAGAGTTTGAGAGGTATGGTAGAGAGATTTGGCATGGTGTGTAAAAAGGAGGGGGTATTGAAAAGTTAAACTTAATAAGAGAAGGTATATTGGTTATTTGAAGGGACAAGTCCTCAGGTTGAAAGTATGTTTAGACGTGTGAGCTAGCTGGAACAAAGTGTATGAGTTTAAATTATTTAGATAATTATGTTGGGTATGAATAAAGATACAGGAGTTAATGGTCTGCGTCGTGGGTTTCCAAAACTCAGTGAAGCGTCAGTGAAGGTGGCTTGGCCAATGGGCTCCGGTTCCTGGAGTCCACGCAGTAAGTCTCGAGTGACGCTAGGTATTCATATAGTAGGGATGTTATGATTACCTGTTTTAAGTATAGTAGTGAGACTATCGTCTGGAATTTAGAGTAAGATCTATAAGTTCAATGTGTTCAGTATGGAACAATCCTTAAGGGGTTAATATCGTGGGTGTAAGAGAATGGAATTATTAAAATGAGAAAATGAACGTATTAGAGAGTTTGGTGTGAAGAAAGGGGTAAAATGAGAGAATAAAGGAAAGTATGTTGAGGGGTTGTCTTGTGGAAAGGAATAAAGATTAGGTCGGATTGGTTAAGCGGATGTAGTATAGTGGTGAGTTGTTGGGAATCGACCGTGCTGGGAGACCGAAGAAAATGTGATTGAGTCAGTAAAAGTGAAAGACTTAATGAAGGAGAGAAGATTGGACATGGCAGAGGCGAGAAGGTGTCATAATAGGAGTGAATAGTGGGTTTTGTACGAGGGGTATGTTTGTTGGCTACACCTGGCCAAGTGTAGCATAACATACCTATGACGATATGCCATAGTGAGTTCCTTAAGTCGCGTTGGTCCCGTGAAAAGATTTAGGTGGATTTTTCTGATCTGGCGACGAGTTCTCACTATAGGTATAAAGGGCGGAAGGCTGGCTTTCTTTTCGACTTTTTCATATTATTCTTCTACTTTCTTTTCCGATGCATGTCACGCCAATTACCCCAAAGTATAAAATCTCAGGTAAGATGATGATGATGATTAGATATGTTAGGTTAGTATACAGCCAGGAACCTTCACGGCTTCCCGTGATAGAAGCGACCACACTTGGAGAATAATCAACTCCAAATGGTCCTCCTTATAGCATATTTTAATTGCCAAGAGAAATAGAGATGCATAAAATGTCAAATAATTAATAATAATATGCAAATTAAAAAGGACACAGAATCACACGAAATAGTCCTTATATTACATAAAACGATCATTTGTTAGAAAGAATATTCAGTTTCTTAAGGTAAGAGAAAATAGAGTTTACTGTTATAAGTGGGAGGATTCGGATAAGATTATGGGATAACCTTTAGAAAGTTTATAGACCATAAAGTTGGAAAAACACGAACTTGCGAATAGTGCCATCCATAAGTGCCAGTGATGAAGAAATTGGTGAATAAGAATTAAATATGTCGTGGTTGCGACGGCCAAAATTATGTTTATATGGAGAATGGTCCCGGATATAAGTGTTTCTGTGAGTGATTAGGGTGCGGCCAGTACAGAAGCGTAGCAAGTATCACCTCGTGCAAGCGCTTCGTTGATGAGAGGAAGACCAATTTCATTTATACTCATATTATCTAAATTATTCCCTTTCGCTGATCCATCTCCAGCACTCAAGGCAATAAGAACGGTAATGCCTTGTCGAGGGAGCGACCATGTCGAATGAAACATCCTGGAGTAACCAAAGCAGCTTCCGAAAAGAGAAAAGGCCTTCCAGTTCACCTCTACGTGAGAGGAAGTCTAAAACAAGTATGATTTGTTTCTTAAGAACTGTTTCAGCCATGTTAATAATTTTGACTGCGATAAACAAGCGTTGTTTTAAAAATAGGAGTTTTAATTACCAGATGTAAATTGGGAATTTGAATATAAAAATGATAGGGAAGTGTCTTGGTTAAGGAATAAAAAAGTTGGAGAAAGGGCAATCATTTAAAGCCATTAATTCTGCCTTAAAAAATGAAGTCCCAGAGGGGAGAGGGTAGGGAAGACAGCAGACGCACCAACACTTCCCCCCCCCCCCTGTTTAAGCATTCAGTAAACAACATATGCTTCATTTCCTTATGTTTTTATTGAGACCGGAATGAGCCTTTAATATGCAGAGGTTGCTAGATTTGAAGAGAGAGTCAGGGACCAGTAAGATGGGGAGCATGGATATAACCAAGTGCTAGAACCCTACAAATGAGGAGAACGGCAGCACCTTAGCTAAAGTATGTTGAGGAGTTATAAACGTGTATGCAAATAGCTAGAAGGAGATTCTGAGGTATCTCGATAATAGTGTTATAGCAGATGTATTGAGGTTTGAGAGCAAATTGACCTTGTGGACATGATGTATTTCCCTTCGAAGAAGAGTAGCATCACATCGGATTTCAACTCAAGCTTACTCGGGGGGATGGTCGGAAGCGTTTTGGAATACTGATCGCCATCATCTTGAATGGTATCTAACAGGTAGTAACTGGGGAGGGCCGAACATATACACGCAGCATAGTCCAGCTATCATCGATTAGGGCGAGTGTGGAACGTTAAAAGGGACTGCATCAGCACCCCCAAAATTTGAGGGCAGAGACTTAGTTAGTCGAGCACACCATGACAAGTTTTCAGGAGTTTAATGGTGGTACACATAGGGGTCATCTAGAATGAGTTCTAGAAATTAGACTTGTGAGTTACCAGGAATGGGTTAATCATATAAGGTTTTTAAGGTTCTTTGAACTCCCTTTTTCCTAAAGTACTGTTGTGGTGGGTGGAAAATACAATCACATGGAATTACCCATGTGAAATATTCTCAATGGCTAGTCGAAGTTGCCCTTCAAGAAATGGCAGCCTTGTACCAGCAATATATAGCGCCAGGTCATCCAACATTAGAGATAAAAATTGACCGTCGCTGGAGTAGAAGTAACAATGTCATTAAATCCAAGAGGAAATAATAATACACTTAGAACACTGTCCTGCGGAACGCCTTCATCCAGAATAAAGTTGCGTGATAGAACAGAAGAGAACCGAACCTGGAAGGATCTGTCTGACAAAAGGCATTTAATAAAAAGAGGGAGCTGTTCTCGGAAACCGAGCGAGTGGAGTTTAAGGAGAACCTCAGTTCTCCACGTTGTATCATAAGGCTTTTCAAGGTAAAAAAAAAAAAAGACACCAAGAACTATCCCACCAGTTGAGATGCATACAAAGGATTTGAGGAAAACCAAACTGGGAAGTTTGAGAAAAAGTGTGTGGAGACTCCAGAACAGGAGGAAGCGGCCTGAAACTATTTATTCTCCATTAAGAATTTATTCCAGAAACCCTATTAGCTTTTGTCACGCCAACTTCGGATCTTTCTCAATAGGGATTACAAAAACTCTAGTCCAAATAAATAGATGGAAAAGAGGATTAGTGTATCTCTTATACAAAACCTAAATTTTTGCCAAGGAAAAAACAAATTATATAACCATAGGACTGCTGCTATAGAGAGATAAATTAAGTAAAAATTAAATCCACGCCAGATACGAGATTCAACACTATGGCCACAAATATTGAATTTGGAGAAACGAGTAGACCCAAGGGAAGTATAAAAAAATGGAGAAAATAGTAGGCGAATAAAAGGGAATAAAATACACACAGAAGGATATAGAGAATATAGAATGAGATGATCCGTGGAAAGTTCATGCGAAAACATTATTTAATGGGAATATATTAAAATATTTAAATGATACAACGAATAGGGAACAAGTATGAGGTTTGAATTATTTTTTATAAGAAATAAAAATGCAGCGCCACTGATTTCATGGAGTATCCATTCCAGGAAAGTGAACCTATACAAAGAGAATAGAAAGGGAAAAAGCAGATGTCAAAAGGAGCTTGAGTGAAAAGTGAATATGGCAGATTTTCGAAAAATCTTTTGAAAGAATTAATAATCGCACAAAAGTGAAATGACAATGAAACATTAAATGGATAAGGTGATTGAACTTCATATAGTGGAAGAATATATACTCGAAATTAGAAGTGGTAAGTTCTATAACAAAATTTTAGTACATAACTACGGCATAAATAATGCACAATAGGGAGACCTGACGTCGAGGACAAGTACAAAAACAATTCCTCGAATTCATCATCAGACATTGGTGAATGCAATGAGTAAGAAATAACAAGAAAATTGCAAGTGTCAGAGGTGAAGATCTTGTACGTGGAATGGAAGAAACACCAAAGACGAAGCTAATAATGGTTTACAGATGGGGAAATACATTGCAATCTCAAACAGAGTGATAGGATAGCCCAATTTACTGTAATATCACCGAATCGACTCAAACAGATGGTAATATCAAATGGGATGAACAGTCCACGTGGACATGAATGTTGGAATGTTTAAATGATTAATAAAAATAAGGAGAAACAAAGAATGCTTACCCCCTTGGAAGTATAGGTTAGAGATGCCACTAACAGAGGGGTGTAGACAAGGGATAGTGATAAGACCAGAACAAGTTATTAAAAGAATAGAAAATGCATTGGAAAGGGGCGAATACAATACAGGAAAATCGAATGTCGACAGCTCATAGCAAGTAGGAGAATAATAAATAAAAAGTTAGAAAAGGAAAAAAAAGCAAAATAAGTTACACAAAGATGATGAAAAGAAACTTGTAAAGGACGTTGAGTATGACAGTTTTAGAGTAATAATCTCTCCCAAGAAAGAAGTTGCTGAAAG
>JABUQX010070421.1:45000-55000 GCA_015478945.1 Trachelipus rathkii | reverse complement strand
ATTATTTCTGCCTGAAATGTTTGCCCATTATAATTCCAACTTTCCTGCCCAAAACTTAAAAGAAACTTGTAAATTGTACCCCCTCCTTCACATAAAAAAGCTACAAACGGACCTTTCATTAATTCACAGCACTGAAGAATTTCGTTCAATGTCCGGAGCTGTAGCTTTCCTTGATTTCATAAGTGAAAATAAATTAGAAGACACATTCAGTGAATGTGTAAAAATATTAAAAGTCCTTATAACTATCCCGATGACCACATCGGAAGCTGAGCGGTGTTTCTCTACATTAAAAAGGATTAAGACTTTTGTGAGAAATACGATGGGGCAGGACAGGCTTTCGGCATTAGCAATGCTCTCAGTAGAAAAGGATTTTATCGTTAATATTTGTGATTTTAATCGCAAAGTTATTGAAAAATTTGCTCATTCTAAAGAACGGCGAGCCGATTTTCTTTTTAAATAAAAGAAATTGATGTTCAGTTACTTCATACTTATATAGGTAAGTAACAAAATTTAAGGCGTGATATTTTTACTATTATATATATCTATAGTATATATATATATATATATATATATATTATATATATATATTATTATATATATATATATATATATATATGATATATATATTATATATATATATATATATATAATATATATATATATATCTTAATTGTGTGTGTGAATTTTCAAGATGCACCACCTATAATTGTACGAACGAGCCGCCGCCTGATATATATATATATATACATATATATATATAATATATATATACTATATATATATATATAATATAATATATATATATATATATATATATATATATATATATATATATATATATATAATATATATATATATATATTTTTTTAAAATATATAAAAATATACATACATATTGACCTATATATATATATATATATCTTTCAGATTGCTAGGTCCATTTTTTCGGGAAGATGGCGGAAATTGTAGAAGAACCTTATGGCTGAAAAACTTGATAAAGAAATTAATAATTTCTAGGGAAAATTTATTTTTATTTATTTTTTTTCAATCACCTATAGAAAAATTTTATTTTTTTTACATCCTTTTTTTGAATTACAAATTTAAAGGTAATTTCCATATTTATATATTCAAAAACTAATTAAAACTATTAAAAAGGAATGAAATTGAGTTTATATTTACCTTTTTATACTTTTTGAAGTATTTAATTATTTTTAATTAATATTTTAAAAATAGGGGTGCCACACGCCCCAGAAGATCGTTCTAGTTACAGATTTGACATTGGATCACTCTAGGGTTAAAAAAAATTGACAGAAAAGATAAAACATAAAGGATATCTTATCATACGATGTAACTATAAAGGTCCATCCGTAATATACTTTGGACATATAAACATAAAACAAATAAAAAATGTAAAAATTAAAATAAATGATAATAATGGAATTATGATGCCTCTAAGTTTCGTAGACGACAAATTTTGCTACGAAGGAATAGAGGTATCGAACCTGAAACCTTGGTATATGATTATTGTGTGTGATAAAGTGATCACACGCGAGATTTTGAGTCGGTAGGATGTATATATAGGGGGTACCTCCCCCCCAGAGCGTAGTTCAAAATATCGCTTACGCCCTTGTTGCGGGCTCTGAGCGGGATGAGATTAGGCTTAACGAGAGCTAGGCTTGAGCGTGATTGACGTAATCCCTCGTCGTAGACGAGATTACGCGCGCGTGCGCATACGCGCATACACACACACTATATATATTATTATTATTATTATTAATTATTATTATTATTAATTATTTTATTATTATTATTATTTATTATTATTATTATTATTATTATTAATTATTATTATTATTATTATTACGTCGAAGATTCGATTCCCTACAGGGAATCGATTCTGAGTTGATTCAGCCATCGGTTAGTGTTGAACTGACGATGGTGTTTTTGTTATTATTATTTTATTATTTATTATTATTATTATTATTATTATTATTATTATTATTATTATTATTATTATTATTATTATTTATTATTATTATTATTATTTTATTATTATTATTATTATTATTATTATTATTATTATGAAATGATTTTTAGGCTCCGGCTCCAGCTCAGCCTATGGCTCCGATATATATTTACATGGGTTAGAGTTATCGTATCTGGTTAAAATTTGGAGGGGGGTTAGATGATGACATATCCTCATATTCATTGACTAGTATGATACTTAGCCATTGTTATGATAACTTTTGTTAAAATATTACATGTTAATGTAACATTAACATTGCTATGTTAGAGGTATGTTTGAGAAGGTATGAAAAAGGTTACGATTTTGTATGTTATGTTAGCTACTTTACAGTTGTTAAGTGTGAAACTTTGTTAACAAAACAAGAATCAATGGTATTGCGTAATGTTTCGAAAACGACCCTGACAAGAATCATAGGCATTGTACAATGTTTCGAAAAGTGGGAGGAGCTTGAACAAATTCTCGAATTGTATCTGATAACTCTATTGAAACAGGAAATACAAATACATACATGAAACGAATTGTTCGTAAGTCATAGATATGAAAATACAAATATATGATACGAATTTCATGTTTAAACAGAGTTTTACATGGCATGTTGTATAGACTTTTGAGCCGTTGTGGTTCGTTCGTGCGCTGTATCCTTGTTTACTCTCTTATGATTGGTTGAAAGAAAGAATCTCATTACTTTGAAGATTGGCTTACGCCTCAATTGGCCATCAGTAAGACATTTTTCGCTGTGCTGGTATGATGTCATCTCCTCGCATCTCTACGCTTGTTGTTGATATCTTTACGAGGTCTTTCGTTATACCCGATGATGTGTCATTTATATTTATTCGTAAACCGAATGGAGACCGATCCATTGGTTGTATTCCAGCCTATTAATGTGAAAACTTTGTTATGTTGATCAGTGTATAAAGAACTTGTTTTTATGTTATGTTTCATCCGAAATGATACACGAAATGTGACTTGAATCATTAGATCGATAGATCGATAGATCATAGGAGGGTAGGAGACGATGAGGAGAGTAGGATGGATGGGCTGATTTTACTGATTTACTGCTTTTGGGTATGTAAAAACACAAATTTTTTACGTTATAAAAATAAAAAGAATAATTTTTTTAGTAAAAACAAAAAGTTTTAACGAAATAAAAATAAAAAGAATAAAATTAATAGTAAAAACAAAAAGTTTTAACGAAATAAAATTAAAAATTAAAAGTTTCTTTAAAAAAAAAAAAAAAAAAAAAAAAAAAGTTTTAAAGAAATAAAATTAAAATAAAAATTTTTAATTTTTTTTTTTGAGGTTTGTTTTTTTTTTTTTTTTTATACAAACATAAAAGACAGTTAGCAAAAACATAAATGTTTTTAATAATTTGTTTGTTGACCCTCGTGACCAACCAAGAATCAGATTGTAATAGCTTTTTGTTTCGAAAACGAAAACCAAACAAGAATCATAGGTATTGCGTAATGTTTCGAAAAGTGGGAGGAGTTTGAACAATTTCTCAACTTGTATCTGATAACTCTAGTGAAACAGGAAGCACATCAGTTTCGTACCTGTTCGCTCTGTATGCATTGTTGGTTACTTTACTGTTGTTAAGTATGGAACTTTGTTATTGTTAGCAGTTTATTCGAGCGTAAGGTATGTTAGGTTTTGTCATTGTGCGTTATATTCTTAGTTCAGGTTATGATATGTTAGCTTTATTGATGTGAAAACTTTATTACGTCATCATATATTCGTTGACCAGTATGATAATTAGGTTAGGTTATGGTAAATTATTGTTAAATGTTACTATGTTAATGTAAAATAACTGATATGTTAGAGATATGTTTGAAAAAAAAAGTGTGAATAGGGTACGTTCCGTATGCAATGTTAGTTAATTTACTGTTGTTAAGTATGAAACTTTGTTAATGTTAACTGTTTATTCGTATTTAACTGCTGTTATGGTTTTGAGGTGGCGTCTATTATTCTTATTCAGGTTATATGTTAGCCTTTTATTGAGTGAAAACTTTGGTATGGTTAGCATATATAGTTGGTCAGTATGATAAATAGGTTAGGTTATGATAAATTTTTGTTAAATGTTACAATGTTACTGTAAAATAACAGTGATATGTTAGAGATATGTTTGAAAAAAGTGTGAATAGGGTACGATCTGTATGCAAATGCTAGTTACTTTACTGTTGTTAAGTATGGAAGTTTGTTAATGTAAATGATTTATTCAGTCATTTCGTATCTTCATTCAGATGCACAATAACAACTTCATGATGGTCATGTTAATGTTTAGCTTTATTTCCTTTCAATACATCATTATTGTACATATATTCGGTTAGTATAAAAAGAAACATTTTTATGTCTGCGTTTAGCCAAAATGATACTCGAAATATGACTGGAGTCAACAGATCAATTGATCAATACCTCAATAGATCAGGGTTGGGAGGGTATGGGGTGGAAGGGGTGGTTTGATTTACTGATATACAACTGATTTTACTGTTTTAGGGTATGTAAAAACAATTTTTACGTTATAAACTTGAAAGTGTAAATTTTAGTAAAAAAAAAAAAGTTTTAAAGAAATAAAATTAAAAATTAAGTTTTTTTAAAAACAAAAAGTTTTAAAGAAATAAAATTAAAAATAAACAAATATTTTTAAAAACAAAAAGTTTAAACAAATGAAATTAAAAATAAACAAAAGTTTTTAAAGACACAAAGTTTTAAAGAAAAAATTAAAAGAAAAAAATGTTTTTTAAAAAACAAAAAGTTTTTAAGGAAATAAAAATTAAAAATAAAATTAACATTAGTTTTTAAGAAATGAAATTAAAAATTAAAATAAAGAAACACATCGCTTATCTGATTTGTTAAATGAATATTTACCTCATCAGCTTCGTCCTTGTTCGTTCTGTATGCGATTGTTAGTTACTTTAACTGTTGGTAGTATAAACTTTGTTAATACTAGCAAGTTTATTCTTGCTTAGCTGTGTTAGGTTTTTCGTTGTATGTTATATTTTTGGTTCAGCTATGATATGTTAGCTTTGCTAAGCCAAAAACTTTGTTACGTTAGCATATATTCTTTGATCAGTATGATAATTAGGTATCGATTATGGCAATATTTACCCATGTTAATTTGCCACGAAACCATAGTATCGTATCTGGTTAGAGATATGTCTTGAAAAACTGTGTGAATAGCACGTTACGTTTGTGTATGCGACAAATTCGCGGTCTCAGCTGAGCTGCCCTCAGAGCTTCAGTCTCGCAATATCAATATAGCACTTAAGGAACTTTCAATTATATGCTCCTAGCTACACCGATTATATTCAATGAATGGCATTAAAGGATTATGTTAGAGTATTTGTCGCATGCGATACATATAAATTCCTAACTATAGGTCTCAGTGTATGGTACATATGAGATTAAGCATTCTTTGATTGATGTGTAAATCTTTATGAGCATGCGTATAGACGTACTCATATTCGTAGTATAGCATGTCAGTAAAGATGATAAACTATCACAGTTAGTACTGATACAAAAAATTCTGTTTGTAATACTATTCATGTTACTGTTTTCAAACATTAGTTACTATATCTAACATCAATATCAATACATAGCGATTATTGTTTTTGATCAAAAGTGTGAGTACGCGATTATCAGAATTCTCGGGTATGAGTGTTAGTTGAGTTTCGTTGTAGGATGGGAACTTTGTAAATGTTGAATGCTTAATCGTCGTGTACCTAGGTAATGTTAGGATTCTATCCGATGAGTGAGAGATTTATACTCGATAGTTCAGGAATATATGCTCAAATATCGTTATTAACACATTGCTTTTTTATTGATGGAACTATTAGACAACGTTTTGTTCCGTTAGCATATATTTCATTTGATAGTATGATACTTTACACAAGATGTTCTGTGTAACATTTTTATGTATATAAGTGTGATAGCATGTTAAAATTATGTAAACAATATAATCAAGATGAATAATATTACACTAAACACACAAGCTAAGTAGAGTACCAGAGGCAGTAAGACTTCTTACGGTATATTTCTGCGCTCAACAATGTATAGTTTCATAACCTCTTACACTCAGAGTTTCAGTTAGATACGGGAACTTTGTTAAGTAGTATCTAACTTAGAGTCTAATCATTCATGATAGTTAACATATGTGTAATACGGAGTCATTAGGATGAGCGTGTACACGCTATATTGCGAATGTCAGAGATGATAATGCATATGTTTGAGCTTTAATTTGAGTATGAAAACTTTGGCGGAGTCATGTTATGTTATATATTACATTTGACATTTATGATATTTAAGACATAGAGTCATAGTGATACTATATAATAATATGATATCTATTATATTTAAATTCTATTATTATATTTAATTATATATAATATACCATTGTATACTGTTTCGATAAAAAGGTCCTGATATGTGTATTTCGTAAGATATATATATATCTCGCTAGTTTTGTATCATATGTTATCTCTTTGTAATCTGATTTTGTTACACGTTATTACAAATCTCTTTGATGGTTAGAGATCTTTCGTTACGTCATAAGCCATATCATTATTGAGATTCATGTTATTATATAACATTCAGCCTAAATTGTTATGTTTATATAGATTATTAAATATGTTACATTATATTTGTTTATTTTATGTGTAATGTAAAATATTATATGTCTCTGGTACTTAGAGAGTACTGGGATGTGAGGTGGGTGTTGTTTGCTTGTACTTACTAGAATTTACAATTTTATAGATTGTGTAATTAATATAATACTACTAAATTTCTAATATATACAAGTTGTCAAAGCGTAAATTTTATTGTACAGAGCAAAAACTGTTTTATACAGGACTTTTCAGACAGTTTTATCAAGCAGTGTAAAAAAAAAAATATGTTATTTACAAATATTCAAATGAACACCAGTTTTGATGTTATGTTATACACAAAAATATTGCACATTGAATTCATACAGTATAGAGATCTGGATACCAAGATCGGGACTGGGTCACTGGCGCCTGCCGGACAGGTGGGACCGGACGGGCTGTCGGGAGGCGACTCACAGCCGTAGAGCTCAGATGAGGTCAGTTGAAGATGCTGATATTGATCTGTTAGTACTCCTGTCCATATTTCGAGAATACACTGTATATTTGGTCTATAAGTTCACTAGCATAACATATAATAGAAGTATTACATTTAAATGGATTATCTAATCTTTCTCCGTTATATTTATATTGTACAAATATTTTTTTTTTCACTAAGTTTTACAAAAATACATATGTACATAACTATATAACAATAACCTATGTATATTGTTTAAAATATATGTATTAAAATATTTTATCTATTACTATTTAATATTTTTTTATGTTTTTCTCTTTTGTATTTTATTGAATGTGTTATATTATATTATATTTAATTATATTATATAAATTTTTATCTTATATTTTTTCTATATATTTTGGTGTTCTTATTTCCTTTACATGCTAGTCGAGATGTGATATCAAGCAATTCAAGTAAAGACCAGCTGTATCAAACCTTACAAATTCTCGAGCGTCGTTCTTATCTAGATCACAATTATCTACAAGTATTACATGGGGCACTCAGACCCCAGAGTCTATGAGGGCTTAGTGTCGTATATTACATCGTCTTACTACTATATCGTGGACAATACATATTTTAATAACGCAGTAACCTAAGTTTTCATATCGAATTCCTTATTTAGACTGAATTTACCTGCACAACACGTTTTGAGATGAGGTAGGAACTCGACTCCACCACAGACTTCTTCCATAGGGGATGTAACAGGTTTATATATAGAGCCAATCATTAACTCACCGGAAAATGCTAAGGGTAACCATATAATAATTATATGAAAAGGTCACTCCTACACTCAAACGCTATTATCACTGCGAGTCTTAACGATCATGAGCAGTATTACAAGGTTTGGGTGCTCATATATACACACATCATATGGCGTGAGATCACATTCGGTTACATGTAACACCAACAGTCACGTTGAGAAACTCAACTCTATATGAAATTGCATTTGATCAGTGCTACGTAGACCGTTTTCATCGCTCACTTTCACACACTATCTTTATGTTTGGTGCAGACCAGCATCCCCTCTCTAGATGAGGTGCGCACGTGCTATACACATCATGACGATATGCAAGATTCATATGCAATACTAATTATATGCATAGCCTGCATATACCTACACCCCACACGTATTATTCAGCACACGCGCGCGCTCACACGCACATATATCGATGACGTTCTATAAAGTCTGATCAACATGACTATAAGATATGCTTAGAGATGGGCATTCAGACATGTATACTACACGCACATACTCACACAGTCACGAGAGTATACTCAAAACCCTACACATAACCACTGTACAGCTCATACGATGAAAACTATATCATGGATCATGAGAGCATATTCAAAGTTCACCATAGAGTTTCAACGAGCTTTACACACAGACACAAATTTCAATGTATATTGGGGTGGAATACGCACTGACATTGGAGGATACGACAACTATAGAGGCATTCTCCCCTCTCTTATCACTTAGCACTGATATACTCCATACGATATTCGAACTCTTAGCAGCACAATTGTTCATCGTCTACACCTTATCACACTCACATTATATACCGACATTACGTTGTTGTTCAATACCTATGATTCTTGTTTTGTTCGTTTTCGAAACATTAAGCTATACATCTGATTCTTGTTTGTCACAGGGTCAATATAACAAAATTTTTAAAAACATTTTATTTTCTATTGTTTTTATTAACTTGGCCGCAGGCTGAAATTGAGTCACCGAGGTGGTGCCGAGCCACATCTACCTCAGTAACAAACTCTAACATACATTATCTTATGAGTTATACTACAATCTTATATTTACTTCTAACATCTCACCAAATTTCTATTGTCTAGTTAGTGATCACTTCGATTTTTTTAATTGGGTGTTGGGTCCTCTCTCACTCTGGGACCCACGATGGGACGTACATCTTCGTATATTCATATCACAGGATATTTTTGTTCCACTTCACTCTAACCCCCTCGCAATATTTTAACCCAGCTTCTATACTGAATTTAATCCTTCTTAATCCCTCGTATATCGACTATCTATGTATCTGGAGCCATAAGCCGCTGCCGCTGATGCAGCCGAGCCTATTAAAATCATTTAATTAATCTCGAATACACAATGATATCATATACATAATATAATAACATAATCATATAATAAATAATATTAATTAATCAATAATAATAATCCATATTCACATTACATCCATGAATAATTAATAATTATCCGAATAATAATAATCATTAAGACTAAAATAATAACTACACAATATAAGCACTTCATTGGTCAGTTCAACACTAACCCGACTGGCTGAACCAAAACCGAACCCGGACCCGAGCTCATGAGTCGGAGTCGTAGTGCAGAGTCGGAGCCGGAGTCAGAGTCCTGGCGAACTGCCGTAAAAAACGATTAATTACGCCAGCGAGTCGCTACGTTCCTCCGACTCCTAGAATCTGATCTCCTGTTACCGTGTCTTTGAATTCGCCCCACTCGCTCCGCGTCATTCGTTTTTTTTACACTCCCATCCATCTGCACTTACATGAGGATATCATAAGGTCATAAACTCACATCAACTACATACAACGGATATATCAACGTATCATTCCATAACCATAACAATAATAATAATAATAATAATAATAATAATAATAATAATAATAATAATATATGTATGTATGTGTGTATGCGCGATCGCGAACGCGCGCGTAATCTCGTCGTACGTCATCACGCTCAAGCCTAACTCTCGTTAAGCCTAATCTCATCCCGCTCAGAGCCCGCACAAGGCGTAAGCGATATTTTGAGCTACGCTCTCGGGGGAGGTACCCCTATATACATCCTACCGACTCGAAATCTCGCGTGTGATCACTTTAATCACACACAATATCA
>JABUQX010070421.1:0-30000 GCA_015478945.1 Trachelipus rathkii | reverse complement strand
CTAAGAAATGAGAGTTTTTCCTTTTACCTTCTTTTACCTTTACCTTCTCCATATTTTGTAATATCCACCATGCAGAAGTAGCAGTCATCATAGTGATTCGTTGGCTCTCGCCATATTCTGGGAATAGCAAAAGGCATTGCTTTTCTATTTCCTCTTACCCACCTTTTACCAAGCGTTTCCTCTTCAACATGATAATTGAGTCCCCAGTGCATTATCGTGGTCACAATAGCATACCAAAGTAGAGCCTTACGCTGTCCAATACTTGGTTCCCTTCACAATTTTGGTGGAAATGTGCTTAGAATTAACATAATATCCACACACAAAATTTTTTATTTTTTTTTAACTAAAAGAATACCCCAGGGTAAACCGCAAAGATGCAAAGAGTCGGGGTCTCTCGGCCCCTGGGGGACGACGGGTTGGACTATTTCCCCCCCTTCCGGGGAGGGTCTCTGAAACCCGCTTCTTTGGTATTTGGTGTCGCGGGGTTCCTCCCGCCCCTCCCTACGGGGTATGACGAAAACGTCCCACCCCTCTGTCCCACCGTCGGGTCGAGCCCCCTAAAAGAATATTTATACGCTGAATTCCATATATGATTTTAGTTTTCTTCTACCTATCGTAGTTTTCGAGATATCATGCGGGTAACTTCTTATAGTTTGGCCATTATGATTATTATTATTATTATTATTATTATTATTATTATTATGTATTATTATTATTATTATTATTATTATTGTACTAAATATTTGTAATAAATTCATATATTTAAAGAATTTTCTTTTCTTAAAATCAATGAAGCAATTTAATTTATAAATCAAATTAGAACGCAAAAGCAAAATAATAGCCTCACACTAGTGATTCTTAGCTTAACTCAACAAATTGTACTGCAAAGGTGTCAGAGATTCTAAAAAAAAGTTACTAAAATACATTGCCTTGCTTTATCTAGGAATTGGCCAATAATACTTAATATATATATATAAATATATTATATTATTATATATATATATATAGTATATTATATACATACTATATATTATAATATTAATATATATATTATATATAATATAATATAAATAATTATATATATATAATATATATATATATATAATATATACCGTTATATATTATTAATATAATATATATATATATATATATATATATCATATATATAGAATATATATATATATATATATATATATATATATATATATATATATATATATATATTAATAATATATATATAATCTATAACAACTCCAGGAAGAGCTTTTCGCCCCCTGTCAGTTGGTCCAGCTTCTTCTCCTTCTGGCCCGAAACTCACCAACCCTAGAACGACTCCAGAAGCAATTTCCGCCAACAGTTTGGATGCCAGTTCTCGGAGTTAAACACACTCAGTAGGGTTTTTGCACCGTTTCAGGTTAGAACTATATCTATCTCCCATTAGGCCGCAAAAAACTAGCCTTCCTAGAGCTCTCCAGAGGAGCTGGCTTCTAGGCGCATAAGATACCAACGCTGGTCCGAAGGTAAGCAAAGCAAAAGGAAAGGACCGGTTGCTAGCCCTGTCGGCCCTATAACCATTCGAAGAAGATCTTCATATGTTCTGACCGCAACGAAAACATCCAATCATCAATCTTCATCGTTATCATTATTTAATTATATTATGCAAAAAATAAATTCTTTTTCTTTCCATTCACTTCGGCTGAAAACTTATCCATTGTCGTACGCAAATATCACCTAGGGAGTAGAATGTAATTATTGGCAATCCAAAATTATAATTTAAAAGAAGCTATTCCCAAATTTCTTCCTTCACAGGAATATTTTCAATGACATAATAATTATAAAGACTGAATAGAAAATTTTCGTAGCTCCTCTAAAGTTTTAAATATTAATTTGACTTAATTTTTATTTTTAATGTTAATTTTATTAAAGAGTGAAGGACGCAATTTGATTGAAATTTTTTATTTAGGTTGGAAAAATTAGAGTTAAATTTCAAACAATAAAATGAACTCAATAATGCATCAGTAACTCTCCTAGAGTTTTCATCTTCTTCAACCTCTCTTTTTCTTCTCATTTCTTCCTTTCCAGCTGTTTTCAAATGCGTCCAACTCCGACGGACGGTCAAATTCATATATCATAAACGTTTTATGGAAATTTACATAATTAAGAACTGATGATATATATATATATATATAAATATATATAATATATATATATAAATAATATATAATATTATATATATATATACTATATAAATATATATATATATTATATATATATAGTATATTATCAGGTTCTTAAGTATTAATCCCCATAACAACGTTGAATGGCGAACTGAGGCCTCTTACTCAGCCACGATGCTGGTAACGGCCCTACGAAATGATGAAGAGCAATAATTACTTATCCTCGTCCGTAAACATAAAAACGGTCGATGCTATGATAATATAATTAGGCACAAATTTTATATTGTATTAAAAGTTTAGACACAATTTGCGATTCCAAAACAAGAATGAAAATTTTTTATTGTAGCATTTTTTATTATTATTATTATTATTATTATATTATTATTATTATTTATTATTATTATTATTATATTATTATTTTAATTTATAATATTATTATTATATTATTATTATATTATTATTATTATTGGTTTTGCAATGATAACAGAATTAACTCGGACAAATAACGCAAAAAGTAGTTAAAGTGGTAATTAACGAAAGATTAACCTTAAAGAACTACAAACTCCTTAGTAAACAAACTGCCAAAATACATTTATGTTGTGTGTAATGGAAAAACTGAAACAAAAACATCCATTATTCATATTTAGAAATATATTGCTTGTGCCACATCACCCCACTTAACTTCGCTTTGAGAGAAGAGAGAGACGAGAGAGAGAGAGAAGAGATGAGAGAGAGAGAGAGAGAGAAGAGATGAGAGAGAGAAGAGGACGAGAGAGAGAGAACGAAGAAGAGAGAGAGAGAAAGAGAGAGAGAGAGAGGAGAGAAAGAGAGAGAGAAGAGAGAGAGAGAGAGAGAGAAGGAGAGAGGAGAGAAGAGGAGAGAGAGAGAGAACAACTGTGAAACAAACACCTACCGAATGGATAACAATGCAAAAGCTATTATGACATCTAGTTTAGTTGGAGGCAGCGATAATTAGTCGAACGCCAGCCTCTTTCCAAAAACAAAAAACTTAATAGTATTTTAATTGGATCATGCTCATTAATCTCTCCCTCTAAAAAAGAAAAAAAAAAAAAGGGGGAAAAAAAAAAAAATTTAACCCCAACAAACCCAAAAGCGACAATAACAACCGCCGGTGAATTTCAAAGATCAATCAGCTAAACAGATCAAAACTGATGAAGAGTTAAATCATCGCAATCACGACAAATAGAAAGATCCTCTATAATAGACTTACTAAGGGCTTGACAAGCAGTTAAGTTACAACTTACTTTTTTTTACATATAATGTACATTGAAAGTAGATTATAAATGGAGCGAGTGAGTCGGAGCTTTCTGTACCTACACGCAAATAAATTAGAAACACAAAGACATATTGAACGTTCAAAATTCAATAAAATATCATTAATTTTTAATAATAAATAATAACATAATAATAATAAATAATATATAATAATAATAATAATTAATAATAATAATAATAATAATAATAATAATAATAATAATCCATTAACATAGTAATAATAAAATAATAATAATAATAATAATTATAATAATAATAAATTATAATATTAATAATATTAAAATTAATAATAATATTAATATTATTAATTATTATTAAGATTAAGATTAAGATTAAGATTAAAATTAATATTAAAATTAATAATAATATTAATATTTAATATTAATATTAATTAATTATTATATTAAATTAAATTAAATATTAATATTGAATATTAATATGAAACTATTATATTGTATGTTAAACTATTAAGGTGACTAATAAATTTTTAATAATATTTGAAATATTAAAATTGTTATTATATAATTATTAAAAATTATTATTAATTATATTATTACTTAAGATTTCCACCTATTACTATAGTTCTGTAAATAAATTGTGGTGGGGATAGCAATTATCATTTTACAAGTGTAAAATGAAAATTATTCTCATTAATATTTATTATTATTATTATTATTATTATTATTATTATTATTATTATTATTATTATTATTATTATTATTATTATTATTATTATATTTTATTAATTATATCTATTATTCTTATTAATTTATTGTTATTGTATATTATTATTATTTTTATATTATTATTAGTTGTATATTTGTGTACTCTATATGATAATAGTAATGAGTGGTATTATTAAATAAAATTATTCATTTATTATATTATATTGATTATTATAGTATTTTTTTTATTATTAGTAATAATTATTTATATTGTAGTATTTTAAATTATATTTTATTATTATTATACTTTATTATTATATTATTATTATATTATTATATTATTATCAATATTATTATTTTATTATTATCATGTCTATATTAATATAATTATTGGGGCTCGAAGGAAACTACTGTTTCCCCCAGCAGCCCCCCTTTCAGAGCAGTGGACAGTTTTTATTTAATTAGATGTATTTAGCAGGAAGGAACTACTTAAATGTTGTAAAAAATATTACATTGATTTGAATTTGACGATGTTTAATAT
The DNA here is from genome assembly GCA_015478945.1 of Trachelipus rathkii. Classification (NCBI taxonomy): domain Eukaryota; kingdom Metazoa; phylum Arthropoda; class Malacostraca; order Isopoda; family Trachelipodidae; genus Trachelipus; species Trachelipus rathkii. The sequence goes on along the minus strand of JABUQX010070421.1, from coordinate 25,321 downwards.
TGTGAGAAATTGAAATTATTTATTATTATATTATTATTATTATTATTATTATTATTATTATTATTATTATTATTATTATTATTATTATTATTATTATTATTATTATTATTAATATAATTAATTTAATATAAGAACTAGGTATATTTAATAGTCAAAGTTAAATCTATCTAAAAAAATTAAGGTTGCATATACTAAATAATTATACTGACCACTCCCTATAAAAGAGAATGTGTACTAGCTTCGTTACGATTTTGTTTTAAAACTATTTTTTTTAAGAAATCACCATCAAAGGTGGTCAAACATTATGGACTTATGAGTTTATTTTTATACTCTTGAATCACTAAAAAGAAAAGACCCCCCGCAAATTATTGATCGAGCTGTTATCGACGACCGAGAAAGAAGAGCCACCAATACTAAAGAACTTAGAATACATTAATCCAACTTCGGAATATCGAATTATTTTATAGAGGAATCTAGTCGTTTTGTTATACAGAGCTATGCGAAAGCCACGGAGCACGCTAAGAGCATTATGTGAGACGAGCCGAAAAAACAGGAAAAAGCTTCTGCCTCCGTGCTCCGGAACCACCTGTGATAAAGGAAAAAAGTGTGAGATTAAACTATATATATCATAAGGTAATTTACAAACCTGAGCAATTGACGTTATTTGCTGAACCACACTACTTTGAGATGTAATGTATTATGAAATCTCTTGTCGAAAGCTGGAATCACAAAAAAAGTAACATATAGCTTATTCGTAATAAGTTAAATAGTATCCAGTATATGCCTACTATAATTCAACTATACATTGTAAATAGCGAGGATGATTCACACATCATTTTTGGAAATATAGAAAAGTACTTATAAAGTATAGATGATATTATATCGAGAACATTCAATAGAGAAATATAATCGCGATAAATCGCATTTATAGATATCAATTTTTTTTATCAACATGAAAAATATTTTCATATATATCATAAATTTAATAACAATTGAAGCAGATAGACAAATATCGACAATTTATTCGCATTTTTATTAGAAAATTATCCAACCGATCGCACTATTACCAAAGTTATTGCAGATAGAGTATTTAGGTGGATGTAGAAAAATAACCGTTATCTTGCTGCTAAATTTTATCATTATAAGAATTATTAGGGGGTGGAGACATGCAGTGTCACAAAGGAACAGCACACGCCCATATGACAAAAATCAATTACGTGATTTTAGGTGTTGTATTCGGAGGCAGAGCCCACCACACGCGATCACCCAAAAAGTCCACAAAGAAACAAATTACTCATCGTTAGAGCGAACGTGACAAAAACACACACTCCACACTTGTATAGACCCTGGTGGGCTTCTGAGCTAAGTATAATTCAAGCCCACCTACACATCTCTATTCGCCCCGTGAACAACAATAGATATATTATAAAGCTCAGAGAACAGACATAACCATCACCACACGACCTAATGCCATAATATCAACTAAGTACCAGATTATACACCATATATGAGGTACTATAATATTCTTTAGTTAAAAAAAATAAAAAAATTTTATTAAAACACAGACGTAATATAGTCTATATATAATCGATTATAAAATATACCTAAACTAGTATTACCTATGATAATATAATATTTATTTATTGAAATCAGTCCCAGTTCAGACCACTATTAAATGTAATTAGTAGATCATATACTCACGATAAAGATATTGGAAAAAAAAAATTATTATTATTACCAAAATATACTTAGACTAGTGAGAGTATTAAACAGTGGTTAATAAAAATTCACTTACGCAGCAGCTCAGGATACGTCCTATCAAGCTCTTAAAATCGACAACGTTATTAATTAACTCTTTCATTTAGTCAACAGGCTTTTTATGCCATTGTAAAAGTAAAATATTCTGATAATAGTAAAGATGTTTTAGGTATGAGGATTCAAAAGATGTGCGAGAAATATTTGCTTAGAAAACTGGGAGAGGTCTTTTAAGAAAGGAAAACATTCTTAAAATGGTTCTAGAAGAAAGATATAAAACCAAAAGTAAGCTAAAAATTCCTTAAAGAGGCATCCAGTGCATTTAGAAAGTAGATCCTGCACGAGGGAAAAGGTATCCTTATATTTTGCTATTCAATATTAAGATATGTAGTTATCGAATGATAAAAATAATATAATAAAACATAAGAAGTAAGACACACCTTATCAGTCAATCCATTTTCAGTGAAAATATCCAATCAAAGTTGTGGATGCTTATAAAAGAAATCGAAATGATCAAATCGGAACAAAGTAAAGTATAGTATAGATACTATGGAATAATGCTTCAAGACATCGATCAGGACGTTTATAAAATATGAAATACAAACCAAAAGGAACAAGAACCTGGATGAAATGGTCATTTTTATAATACAAAAATATTGAGAATTCAAAAGGAAGAAGTTAACTTAGATAAATATAAGGTTTCACAGATAATGAACACGAATAAAAAATATAAAAAAGAAAATTAGCTACTATGTATGATAAAATTGATAGGCAACGCATTTGAAGGTGAGGAGTTCACTAATTTAATAACAATACACATTGCCAGCAAGAATCTTAATGAAAAAGATTATAGAAATAATATAATTATTTAAATACCAATTTTCATTACATATAAAGAAAATAACTCCAACAGAGGACATCACTGCCAGAGTAAAAATATAATATTCTATTAACCAAATCTAGAGACCACTAATCAATTACGAGCATTAATAAAGATTAGAGAGGACATATATCAATTTTAATAAACATGCACACTTACTAAATCAATTGCAAAAGTGAGTAGATTTTTAAATGAATGAATTAACTACAAAAAAATTAGTCTATCCACAACAATCAGATCTTACACTGCACTATAAACGCTCTGAACACTTAAAACCAGCATAGTAAGCTCTTGTGAAACTAGACACATAAGACAACCAATACGACTATATATATCTTGGATGTCGGAGTTCCAACAAGAACCTAAGTTCAATACCAGGTTTTAAGACAAAAATTCTTTCTGATGAAGATTAATACTATACAAGATCGAAGAAGATAAGAAGAAGTCAATTATTGAGATAAAAATAAATGGGTAACTATACATGGAGCTTAGCTGAAGCAAATGGTTGTGGAGTCGGTATAAGTCGTGAGTTCGAAAAGTAACGGAGTCAGAGGTAAGTTTGAAGAGTGGTACAAGTCGGAGTCGTAATTTTGAAAGAGGGTGGAAGTCGGATCGGTAATTTTCAAAGAGGGCGAAATCGGAGTATATCAAAGTGTAATGTTTCGATAGAAATAGTAGAAGTTGGGAGTCAAGAGAAGAATATTTAAATCTGAGAAACAAAAGTTACCAAGATTGTTACTGGAAGAGAAATATACAACCCAAACTCATTACAAGTCACTGACTTACGACTTCCACAGCACAAAATGCAATTGCATATACTCTCGAGAAGTATAATATTAAAATTAAACAAAAAATAAAAATAGATAAACAAATTATCAAAAATTTAGATTTAATTAAATAATAATTCATTGCAAATAATAATAATCATAATTATTAATAATAATAATAATATAATTTACCTCACTATTAGTAATTTAATAATAAATTATATAAATTTTAAGAATTGACCGATAGATAAAATATAAAGGATCTCTCTACTGGGAACACTCCTAAACCAAGATCCATTTCTAATAGAAGACTACAACCTTTCATATTGTTGTATGCCGCATTGAAAGATTTTATAGAAAAAGGATATCTAGAAACAAGATTGTGAAGCTCCAACTGATCAACAACAAGTAAAGAATAAATCTGCACGTTGCAAAGTGGGCCATTTGTGACCCAAGAATTAAATATGGAGATGAAAGCCCTACAATAAAAAGAATTATTACAAAAACCGAGCATTATATGTAATGATAAACAGTGTAACAAACATTATCACCAAAACCTATACTGACCTTATATCAAAATCATTTTTGTCAGAAAGCTCAGAAGATACAAAAGTATGTAAAAATAATATAGTGCGTTTAAAAATGAGTTATTAAAAGAATAAGTCGAACTAATCGACCCTATAAAGAAAGAAAAATTTAAAACAATAATCTATTTCACTTAAATTGCAAAAACAAATGTTATTCCTCACTCTTAAACAGAAATTTTCTTATTGCATGCTCAGCTACAGAGTAATGCGTCCGAATACAGTCACTTTCAAGAATATAACTTCGAAGCATTAAATTAATTAGTAAAGAAGAGTCGTTAAAAGTGAAATATGCGCGGATCATTGGATAAAGAGCTTACTGACACACATTACTAGATACTGCTTCATAGAACCTAACAATGAGAGCAAGTTTTATCGATTTTTTCGAAACATCGCCTCTCTGCTCTTATACTCATGTATCATAATAATTCAAAAACCTAGAGGCGAAATTAATGAAGGAGAACCTGGCAGATTTGCTATTCTAGTTTTTAAGAAAATGAATTTCAATGAATTAACTTATGGACTTAGGATTAGCTTTTTATTAGAATGAAGTATAAATTGCTTGAGCATTGCGAATTAGTAAGCTATAGTATATGTATAATTTGACATTATAGCTTTCCGTAATAACTATTGTGAAATTTAAGTTGAGCGCACGCAACTATGAGCATAGTCTATACTATAAAATTAAGTGTAGTATTATATATAATACTAGTATTTATACTATGAGTTGTGAATACTGATCGTATACTTTATACACAGTTTTACTATGTTCTATAATGAATATATATATTGGTAACTCACCTGTAGTAGAAGATATGAAGTTGAGGTCAGTTGAGAGAGTCACCCCAGTTTTATACAATAAGTTGGAAGACCCAGTGAATACGCGTGACTATCAGGAAACTAGATTTGAAGTAGACGTGGTCTCGGAATAGTAAGTATAGCTTATTAGTGATTATACCTTAGGCACGGTGGGCAATAGAAAGAAGGACACGGTATATATAGTACGCTACACTCAAATATTATTAATATATGCTAAGTAACCCAAAGAGTGAGCGTTGACATATTAAGTAGTACTGGCATATATATATAGGGGCGTAGCCAGGGTATGCTGAGGCGATATATATATATATAGGCAGTACATACATATAGGTGGTATAAAAAGTGGGGCGTGCTGACGAATATATATAATATATATATATTAATAGGAAAGTACAAAAAAAAGGAAAATATAATGTACAAGTATAATAAATATAGAGTTATACTCACTATATATAAATATATATATATATACTATAGCTATATATATATATATATAATATATATATATATATGAGTAATAGTATATAAGTATATATATATAGCCATAGAGTAGTGAGGCGGTAGAGTAGGTAATAACTAGTCAGGCGAGCGATAATGAGTGTGAGAGATATATAATATATATAAGACTGTTGGAGTATACACTAAATATATAGTAGTTAGTAGTATAGAATAACTATATATATATTATATATATAGTATGAACCCGTGTAGTATATATGACTACTTTGGGTGATATAGTATTAAGTATATGTATACATACACGGATAATATATATATATATTGGCCTATACTAATATATATACTATATATATATACATATATATATACTATTATATTATATAATAATATAATATAAAGTATATACGTGATAGGCGAAAGAGTATGGATATAGAGTAGTAGGTAATATATATATATTAATATAAGTGTGCGAGACCGACCGAGGCTATATATATAGACTAAGGGGCGTATATAATATAGTACCAAGGTTAGGTCATGTTAGAAATAATATATATAGCCTATAGGGTACCGTACCTACGTAAGTGATGAAGTACCGGATGCCATATAGTATATATATATATTATATAAATATATACGTTGAGTATACATACTGTGATTTTTAAAAAAGTACCGGTATATATATATACTATATATATATACTATATATCCTATAGGTTAATAATATATATATATAGAGTATATAATATATATATTATAGCTGAAAATGGTAGAAAATGTATATAAATATATCACCAGAAAACATCAGTTAGAAAGAGGAGGTAAAACTTGTGTATATAATATAAATAGAGGAATAAAGCTAAAGAGAAGTGTTCAATATAATGAAATGTAACAGAGAAAAAAATTAATAAAATAATAATTAAAAAAATAAATAAATAAATGAGTAAATTAATACTAACATCTAAATGTTTCGTCGTCATAAGCAAATTCTTAGAAATTTCAAGGAAGGGTTCGACTAGGTATGTAAAACATAAAGTTACGCAACAAATAAAGTAATAATATATAAATTTTTTTATATATATGAAAAAAAATTAAATATATTTATGTTTTGTTATTAAAAATAAGTCTAGTAAAAAACGTTAGATTTTAGACTCTATAATAGGTGAATGAATATTAGACCTTATATTAATTTAAATATCTCATTTTAATATTATGATTATAAATTTATATATGATATAATTTTTATATTTTCATCATACATATATTATATAATTTAATATTAATTAAATAATATATATTAACACATACATATATATATTATATAATTAGATATATAATTATATATAATATAGTAAGAGATATATTATTATAATAAATAAATATATAAAATATTAATATATAAGATATATATTAATAATATATAATATTAATATTATATAAATAATATGAATATATCATATTTATTAATAATAATAATAGATATATGATATATATAATATATATATAAAGTATATATTAAATAATATAAATTAAATATATATATATAATATATATTATAGTATAACCCAAATATTTGTAAGGAAATAGGTTAGAACTATAGTAACACATATTTAACACACATAATCCGATTTTTTTTAAAGGGTAATTAGAGTATTAATAGTATAAATATAGTAAATATATATAGGAAGATACTAATAGAATTACTCAGGTATATATATATATAATTATATACGTATAGGAGATATATAAGATTAGTTTAACTGTGAGATAGTAAGGTAAAAGCTACCTAGGAGGCGTAATATAAAAGGTGTGTATATAATGGTTAGTATGCATGGTAGCACGTACACGGCTAAGTGGGGACTATTAATAAATATAATACAACAAATAAGGTAAAATAAATATATAAAGTAATACTATATGTATAAAACACGGTGGTATATATAGTAGTAAAGATAATAGAAAATGAGTGAGTATAAAGGATATATAGAATAATAAGCAATATGGTGCGTCCCGTAATAACATCAGCGAAGATCACTTACTTATCAAGTGCTAAGGGATATATATATATATACTGAATGTTCTACTGTGTTAGCTTGACTTAATTGCAAATTCAAGGCATAAGTTTAGGTATGGTGATAGTGAGTCAAAGATAGTAGGCGTAGTCACTATTTTACGTAGTCATGAGGGGGAGTGTGAGTTATATGATAAATATATAGGTTGGAAATATGAGTGATGTATAGGTACATAATAAATAGTTCAAATTAATATAGAGAAAATAGCTATATTATAGAATACAATAACGGCTAACCGTAAAGAAGGGTAGAATAGTCGACATATGAGTGTATAGGTGATAAAGTGATAGTATATATAGTATAACTAAGAAATAGGCAAAGTATACACTACTAGGAGGTGTCGTAGTAGTGGGTCGGGGAGTGATAGAAGGTAGGCTGAAGTATACTCATTAAAAATATACAAGCATGCAAATATATATTATGCATGTAATACACATATAAGTATGGCCACTAGTAGTTATTAGTTACGCCTTTAGAATCACTGTTAATATCCAATGAGAGGAAATTTTATGCTTTCCGTAGTGAGGCATAGTGTAATTTCGTATGAACAATTTTAAAGTCAATTTTATACCAAACTATGTATTCATCACCTAGTGATAAAATTAATTAGGTGTGAGATGTATTGATGACATAGATGATAGGAAAATGGGTAACTAATAGAAAGGATTATATATTAATATATATATATATTTTAGTAGAGTAGAAAAACTTTACTTTGACGTAAACACTAAAGCGGGGAAGATAGTGCTTTTTTTTATCCATAGTTATTTGCAGTCATGTAACTTCCTAATATTCGGGAATCCCAAAAATTCTATAATGGATAGATAATGTTATTACTTAATTCTGATATATAATGACATATAATTATATAACTAATATATATATCATAAAGAAATTTCTATATACATATCTATCAAAAAAGGATTTCTATAAATATATTCAAGAGAGAGATTATCTATATAATAGATATTGTTCTATGAAGTTATGATATTGTAATAACAGAGATAAAATAATATATAGGTTAATCTTGTATATAAGGAATTTTTGTAAAAAGAATAGTCATATGAGTGATAAAGAGCTTATAATAATTATTTATTACGGTGGAGTGAAAAAAGGCTTAATCTATATAATTATAATTATAACCCGGTTTCCATGAATTATATAAAGCTTTATTTGTATATGTGAATATATATAAGTAAAAACATACAGTGAAGGTGAAAAGTATGAGTTTGTAAATAATATAAGGGATATTGTATTTTAGTAGGTCTTGTGCTAGTGAGACTATGAACATAGGTGAGTAGTTAAGTATATATATAGATCATATATAGTATGACGTAAAAAATATCATACGAGTAGTTAGGAATCTAATAAAGAGTATCAACGCATGTTACAAGAGGACCATTATACTATCATGGTGGGCATTGCTAGGTGTGGGAGAAAGAATTAATAATATTGAGAGGAAGGAAGCCAAGTAAATGATACGTAAATTAATAGATTGTGTGTTTGTGCTAAGAGAAAAGGGGTGCAAGAGTGAGATGTGGCGAGATAATGAATGGTAAAGAGTTATGTTGGATGTGAGTCATATGAGGTACTGTGGGAAACGAATGAAATGATTAGAGGACGGGTTTGTGGTTAAACCCACGGTGGATTGAGGTAAATAGGTAGAGAGCTTGTGAGTGTGGGAAACCCGCACGCGCTGGGAGACCGAGAAAGAGAAAGTGATGGAAATCGAAGGATACTGAGACAGTTCATGTTAGTATGACTGAGAGAAAGAATGTGAAGTTTGATCAGTAGGGCCAAGAGAGGAAGTAAAAGCATGGACGATGTTATAGGAAGAATGGCTAGGAGGCAGTGCCTATTGTTTATGGGCATGGTTGTGCGGCCCACCGTGGGGGCGCAGAGGGTGGAAAGAGGAAGTGACACACCACAATTATCATCTGGACGAGTTTACCACTAGAGAGATCCCAGTTCTAAACGTTCAGCTTAATAAAGGTGGTTCCCATGATGCGCTAGGGTGGATTTATCTGTTCTTGTGGACGAGCTCTCACTAATTATATGCGTACAGAGGGCTTTGAAGGCTGGGTGCTTGTCGTACGTTTGTCATGTGTCGCACTGCTTTTCTTTTCGATGCCTGTACAGCACCTTTACCCCCCAATCTTGGGGCAAAAGAGAAGTGAAGAAAGAAAAGAAATATTATTATGTAAGTATATATACAATCAAAAATTAAAATTATGAGAATTATAATATAAACTAGTCATAGTAGATTATATTCACTAATATATATAATTAATGACTGGTTAAGAAGGGACAGTTGTATAATCCTCATATATATTTATAATATTTATAGATATAAATGCCCTTAAGATATTAAAAGTTGGAAAGTTGCCCAATATAAATAAAAATAGATAATAGGTATAATATTGTAATATATGAATATATATAAAGGTATACTTAACTACTAGTGAAATGATATATATATAAAGGCTCCACCTAATTATCCTCTTCTACTAAATATATACAACATAACGTTCTATTAATTATAGGAATGCCATAAATAATAATTTACATATTATCAATAAATATTTCATACATATATATATATATACTAGAGATATATGTGAGTGGTAATCTACCCCCACTGAGTACTCCACCTAATTACTCAATATATATATATATATAGTTATAAACTAATATCATATATGAAATATATATATATATATAATAACTATTTTAAACACACACGAATAGTAAGCATATTTATTTAACTTCACACTCATTTATAAACAATGAGTAGAGTTATAATTAGGTTATTAGAATGTATATAATATGACAATATAGTTAGTCTGTTATAGTATGCTATTACACCTCACTACCTACACTCAACACTAAACCTATCTAATTGAATGTCATATATCATATTTACTATATAATTTACTATATATATTATAATAAAATTATAAAAACCCTTATGCATCACCTTTATACTCAGTTCTATATATACGAAAGAAATATGAGTGTACCTTATATCTACTAACAAATATATCTTATAATTATATATATCCTCACAGCTTTCATCAGAAGTAACTATAACTTATTTAAAAATCACATAGGTAAATATCATAATAAAGAATTATAACTAAGTATAAATTAAATCATAGTCACACTAATATTATTATACTATATTTATATATAGTAAAAATAAACTACAAAGATGCAAATATACTCTAAATAACTTATTATATATTATTGGTATACTATTCTAAATCATTCACCATACAATACACAATAAATAGATAGCTGGTTCGGTTCAATTTACTTACTATAATTATTCTCCTGATATTACTCTATATTAATAATTATATGTGCTTACATCCCCTATATCAACTTATTTATTATTTACTATATATTATAGCACAAGTATAATAACGAAATACATCCCACAATGAAACACTTATAGTCAATACAACTACTATAGATATCCTTATTTTAGTATTGTCAATGCAAACAAACAAATAAAAAATGTTATATAAATAAACAAAGATATATATATATAATATATATATATATAGTGTTGTTGTTGTTGTTCGTTGTTGTTGTTGTTAGTTGTTGTTGTTGTTGTTGTGTTGTTGTTGTTGTGTGTTGTTGTTGTGTTGTACTATGTTGTGTTGTTGTTGTTGTTGCATACTGTTGTTGTTTGTTTTGTCGTTGTTTCTTTTTTTTCGCCTATAATATATGGAATTAACAAGTGTAAGAGAGCGACCCACTACCTTATATTTTATTTACTTCACTATCACCAATTTCTTCAATCTTGTACTATTATTACGCCGATGAGGGTCGGTATAGGTCTAGCTATTAATTCCGTATCTTAAATATCAAGAATTATTAAATGATCTAAACCAGCATTATTCGAGAGAATACATATTAATCTAACTCACAGCTGCGAGCGTCACGCCTTGGTAGTTCTTAATTCCATCCACAAGGAACCAACGCCACTCAGTTATCCAATAAAGACTAGTTAAACCAAACTTCCACACTCGCCCCAAACTAATGAAAAAGAACATAAATTCACTACACAAACAAACGGCTTCTTTCTGGATTAACTTTCCTAAATTTACAAGTTAAAGTAACAACCACACCGTGCTAGATATAGCGAATTTTAAAATAACATACGAGGTATATACGTGCGCGAGTGCACAGAACCCACATGTTTGGAATTTGTTAGACAATTAAAGATAGAATATAATAATGATGTATTTTATGTTATCACATAAAACCTTGTTCGTTGAGATCAGTATCATTGTTGACTTGTTGTGCTATCTTGTTGTTGAGTTGTTGTTGTTGTTGTTGTTGATTGTTGTGTGTTGTATATTGGATTTCTTGATGTCGATTATTTAGAAAGAGCTCCTAAAACTCATTAAGAGCCTTAAACAAGATCAATCAAGAGCACGACAAGACAACCACACAATCAGGCGAGATGACTCTATCGTTCTCTTTATAGTTATCTATCTCTATAATGTGGAAAAGAAGATTTAGTGGTTCATTACAATAAGTATTGCACAATAATTAAGAAATCTTACACGATATAAGTTAAAATGCATTATTAAATAACACATGAGCTGACAGAAACTCTAGAGAAAAATGCCACTGCTAATTTTTCACGAGATTGAACCCGGCCGTGATGCTGGCCAAAGGGAGCACAAGACCATGACGATTGAACATCTGCGGCAAAATGTAGGGCACGTTTAATTATAGATGACTGTATAAAAATATCAATGAGTGCTCGAGACCATGCCTCGGCGTGTCCTTAGAGTTAGGTTGCTTCGTGAACCGAGCGGTGTAAGTGTAACAGATAGCCATGTTAGTCTATTACAAAATATGGAATACAAAAAATAGAAATCTAATCACTGTGATAGAGAAACATCACAATTACCTATATTTATACGCGGCAAAGGGAAGATCTCTCACTACCACTCAAGAAAAATATTACATCTCGAATAAGTGGAAAAAGAGCATTGAATGGAGTAAGGCCTAACCACGACTCGTCGTCTATTATAATATCAACTCCATTGTTGATTGGAAGTGATGGCTATTAACCAAGTAAATGTGCTTGAGACAAGAAGGATTGAGGAAAAATGCGTAAAAATATGGATGCTCATTTTTTACTTTGCTCTCAAAGATTAATCGAAACAGATTCTTTGCAACTAGCAACTGCGGGAGGTAATATGATTCGATGGACTTGTAAGATCTGGAGTGTTTGCTTGACTGAATATGATGAATGAATGACAAATGAATCTTTCCTTTTTGTTTACACGTGTGAGTTAATCTTTATTTATATTTCTAATGAATCTTACTAAAGCAATCTTTCAGAGACTGGACATTTATTCTCTATGTAGTTTAAAAATAAAAAAAATAAATAAAACTAGTTACATTAGAACACCCACATAAGTATATTAACGGATGGTACTGCTTGATAACGTGGCGAGTGACACGTACAGCATTGAGTTAAGAAATCTTAGCAAGAAAATTTTGAAAAGGACCTGCTTTTGGCCCTTTCTTATAAATCCAGTCATGGTTAATGTGGTCAATGATATCTGCCAATTACCTGAATCAACCAATAACGGAATCAACCTGTTGTGGAAATGGAACTATTGGAATTAAAGGAAGACCTGGGTCTAAAGATGATCTAATTCCCACAACAAAGCCGCATATCCCACTAAATACAAACAATTATAAAGTTGTCTCCAGGAAGAGCAAGTTACCAAAATAAAATTCCTGATCACTTAAAGGACAAGAAACTAAGTGTACGACTCATCTACTATTTTCACACAAACAACTAGTTGTGGAATCATTGTTTACTTCTGTAATTAAGTTTGTAAAAGCCGAGTAAGGCATCGTTTCTAAATTGCCTTATCGAAAAACACGACAGCTGACGGAGTTAGAAGTTCGTACAGATTTGACAACTTATCAGCCAAATTTTACCTGCAGGAAATAGTCTTAAATAACCTGATATATTTAATAATATTTGTAGCATTGTATTGGTTATAAAATTATTATAATAAGACTCATTTTGTAAGGTAGAAATCTGAATAAAATATCTAATTTTTTAGTTTACTTATTTTTTACATATTTAGATCTATACTGAGATAAGAACTAATAACAAATTGAAGTATAAAAACCTGCATTATGTCATGAATAAAATAATTATTATTGCATATTATTAATATTTGTGTGCTTCATAGAAAATAATTATGAATAGTAAAAATTTTTATTATGTAATAAGAACATTAGATGTAAAATAGAAAGATGTAACAATAAAAAGATTGAGATATTATTAAATAGATAAAATTATATGTTCAATGTCCTGCAGCTCTTATAACATCTGAGGTTTATCATTTGTGGCTCTTGCACTAAAAATGTTTGGCCACCCGTTATATACAGATATAGAATTTTTTTTTTATTTTTAATAATTTATTTTCTCTATTTTCAAATACTCAATTTATTCTCTTTTTTTTTCTATAATAGACCTTTTCAAAATTCAAAACCAAAGAAAAATATGATTTTATTTCTATTATTATTTGAAAAAAAATTTGCCAAAATTTTACAAAGAAATGTAACAAATAGAATATGATAATAAAATAAGAAAATGTATCATTTTCAATAATCTCTATATTAATAGTGATTAATAATATTTCACTAACCTTATTCAACCCGAATACTTATATCGCATTCAAAATGAAATCAACAACTTACTATATTCTTTCCTTAGTAGCCAATGCTTACTATAATAGCTAATTAAATACAAAAACTGAATACTTAGACTAGAAATGGGCTTACTAAGGGACGTTTTCGTCCTTTGAGCCCATAAGTATTATACGGTTTCATACTCAAATTTATATTTAAATTGAGAAATCTTAAATTAAAATTTATATAAGAAATAAATAAAAATCCTAAAAGCTAGATAAATAATAATAATATTAATTAGATAGTATAAAGAATAAAAATTATATATTATTCATTATCTAATTAAAAACTGATTTAAAATAATATTAATTATTGTATATTCATACTCATAAAAAGCTATATAATAATAATACACACTTGAGGCTGTTATAAAGTAAAGAATCAATATAAATTGATATTATACATATTATGAGGCCCACTTCAATTTTTTGTGAATTATATGTGAGACTCATTATATATATGTAGAGTGGGAAAAAGAAAAGGGATAAAGATATTCCGGAGAAAAAGAAATAAAATGTTATGAAGAGATACACTTATAGAAAACATCTCAATAAGAATGGAGCTCATGCCAACGATCAGGAAATTAGATAGCTTTGAATAGACTGGTGTAAGGAGTGGTTCCTGAAGAAGACACATTTGTTAAGAACTGGTGATGAGAGAGCGTTTTTAAGAAAAGGTAATATGATATAATATAATCAACAAAATTTTATTAATTTAATTTATTTAAAGCAAATTAAATTACATATGGAATCATATAAATAACTGCCCTCAGAGAGCACAAAAATTTTTAAATCAGTAGTTCTTTTTTGATATAAAAGTTTAATTAAACCTCCACACACACCACTCGCCCACAAGTCATTCTGTGATTTACCGTCTATCTATAATAAGTAGAATAAGGAAGAAAGAAAGGGTTGGTATCGTCAACTGCGTATCGGCAGTCAGGAAGAGAGCCAATGCATCAAGCACCAAGGATCTTGGCACTCCGAGGTTTTTAGCGTGCACCTCTCGTAGAGCCCACTCGGCCCAGACTAACGCACACGAGCCCAGGTCTCCTCAGAGCTGGGCCGTCGGACGTCTGAGTGTTGTGTACTCTCTCTTGGCTGCCGTCTGCTCAGCACCAAAATTGACAACCCCCTCCTAGATTGAGGGCTTTGCGTGAGGGTGGTGTTAACTGTTAAAAAAAAAAAACACACGAAAAAAAAAAAAAATGATAGTTGCACTGATGATGGCGCTGCTTGTCTGGCTGCATGATGGGACATGATGCCATGGCAGATGCAGTGATAGATGATGATTTTGATGAAAGTGCGACACAGGAAACTAAGTCCAAAATAGAAAAGTTTGATTATTTTAGATATGCCGTTGTAAATCTGATTTTAAACACGAGTTAATTTCATTAGGAACTATTAGTTTTAAGTATTGTAAAAAAATAATCGTAATGTAATAGAAACTTTACATGTTTATACGATATCAGCATTTTTGTGAAGGACTACATTGCAAAGAATTCGAAAAAAATAGTATTATGAGGCGTAAATCACTACTAATATTATAGCATTTCAAAAGTTAAAGACATATCAGTAATATATAATATAATTGAATAAATACTATATATATATTATATATATGTCTATATAGTGCTTAGACAAACCTCAGTGCGGTCATAATAGGTACTACGTTATATAGTATATACGGTGTATATTATATGCTATATATATACTATATATATATACTAGACTATAGATACGGTTAATACTGTATCAATGAAAAATAATTAGTATGTAGCCTCCTCGGGTACTAAACTACTTATAATAATCTAAGTCGACCCACGTGATATGATTTCTTATGCACCCAGAGCGCAAAAATTTCTTTTTGCAACTCAATCGATTCACTGATCCAAATATAATCATAATAAGTTAAAATACAATTATGTATCCTATCACTTTTTTTTAATAAATTATATTAATTATTTATTTATCTTATATAACAAAAAAAAACAAAAAATTTTATATAAAATATAAATAAATAATCACACACAAAATTTAAGTAGGTAATCCAAAGCAAACATGAATCATTTCTCTTTTTGTAGATTCAATTAATGTTACTAATTTTCTCTTATCCAATTGAGTTTAATATAATTTAGTCTATATATTTACTTAAAAACACAAATAAGATCACTTAAATCAATAATTGTATACTTGATATAGAGTCACATTAGCCTAGTCTATATTTAGATAGAAGTAAAGAGTTAGCTAGGTTTGATTCTCTTTAGAGAGTTAAGCGAAAAATTATAATAAAATGAACTAAATAAAAGTAATTAGAACAAAAAAGAATGCGAACTCTAATCTAGTTAATTAAGCAATTTGCAACACTACAATGCAATTCTAGTCTACAGAAAAGAAAAAGATTGCACAAAATTATTATAAGTAAATACGCATGCTTATATATGTATATATAAGAGAGAATATAGACTTTTTTGCCTTATAGAGGATGTATGTTGCACCAATAGAAAACTTGTGGCAAATTGTGAGAAATTATTTCAGCCATACACTCAAAACACTGCTCTATTTTCAAAATATTAGATATCACATACGTGAACGTGTTGCAAATAATTTCTATAACCCTAAATTATACTAACCAATAGCGTAGATTCTAACCTAATTTTGAAAGATCTAACTTTCAAACCTGAATCTTTAGACATAAACCTAACCACATAATCTGACTTTAATTATAAACCACAAACCGACCTAACAACCTAACAACCTATCCTAACCTAACAGAAATAAACAGAAAAAAATGAAATAATGAACATGCAGGGGAAGAAAAAAAAGAAAATTAAGGACTCTACTCAGAACCCTTTACTAGGCAGAGAAATCACCACCTGAAATTAGAGATGGAGAAATTTTTAGACATCCACTGTTAAAAACAATTCTAATACCGTATTACAACTATATATATAGCTATATATATATATATATATATATATATATATATATATATATATTATATATATATATTAATTATATATATATATATATAATAATATATATATATATCAAATTTTTAGTATTTAAAATTATCAATAAATTTAATTTACTATTATTAATATTTAATCTCACAGCTTATACAAATAAAAAACGATATATCATACATATATATATAAAGAAATTTAATCTATGTAGAATAGAACCCACCACCTAACGAGTAATTGATCCTTTTTAATTAAACTCCCTCCATAATAATCCCTAATCAAATTTATCGGCCACCACAATACAGTAAAGGAATAAATCGGCGAAAAAACTAGTTTTTACAACTGGTCTCTCACTTATCTATCCCCTTATTAAAGCTATAAAAACTAATTTAAAATTATATTACAATAAATATTATTCAGTTAATTAGTCTAACCATTTTCTATTATTAATATTAAGAAAATGGATAGCTAAAATTATTTATATATAATATAATATAAAATTCATGTACATAAAATAAAAAATAAAAACTTAAGGTACATATCTATATATATAGTATATATAATAAATATCAAAGCAAAGATATAAATTTGTGAAGCTAACTATACGAATTTTAGAGTATCCTCTTATGTTTAATATTTGTCATCGATTTACGCTATAAAGTATTTATCTAAATAAGTTGTCATCAATAAAAAATATATATTCAAATATAAGGAATGGGATTTTTAATTTACTTTCTATTTTATTCCTTAATTTACGTCAAGTTAGTGAATAAAATATACTAAAAAATAATATCATATTAATAAAGATTATATATACTTATATAAATTAAATATCAAGCATAAATAATAACCGAAGAAATTTCTATATAATTCAGAATATATATAATTATATAACATTATTTGTATAGATTAATAAAAAACCGTAAGTATTAGTAGGATTAGTAAGATATAAAAAAATTGCGAGTAGTGAGGTCCGTCACTCGGTTCTCTTTATTAGCCCAACAGAGTATGGATATTTCTGACTTCAGACGGATTCTCACTAAAGGGTTGGGATATTAGTAGAGTGGACCGGCGGTAAGACTGGGCTTTCTTTTAACGTGCGTCGTCAGATCTTCATTCACTACTCTTTACTTTCCCACTGGCATGCTACGTAGCCTATCTCTACTTCAGATCTTATCTGGTAGACGAAGGGAAAATTTAAAGGAGAAAAATAATGGGTGATGATATTAGTAATAATCATACAACAATTATACAATATGTGTGATGAAAAATTCACTATTTCGCAACTCCCATTTTCAACCCTGTTTTATGTATTAGTATTTAATAGGGGTAGAATATATCTCGTAAGTGTAAATAAAATGCAACGTATATGATTCTTGAATAATAGATTATAATTGAAAGCATTAGTATAAACAAATTGTCTATGTCTGTATCAATACAACTGGGTGAGTTATATATAATGTTTTTTTAAGTACTTTTCTTTTATAATCAGCATAATTATTTTAACTTCAGATCGTTTAAATTGTGGAAATAGAGATAAGATAGAGAGTAGGGTTATATATATATATATAGGTATTATATACGTATAACCAAAACTTGATATATATTTATATTGTATAGGTAAGTAGAAACAGCACCTCACCTAAGATAAAGTATATGGAGTTTATAATATTTATATGGGTTTGTTATGAGTTTTCTATATATATAATGTATCAGTTTAAAAATTTGTTGAGATTTATAAATTTCTATTCATATTAATATATATATATATATATAATATCACAGAGTGGCAAACAAGGACAATACTTTTGGGGGTAGGCAGAGTAAGCAACGCCTACTTGCCTTAGTGAAACCCAAAAAATATATAAAAATCAGCATATTTGATTCTTAAAACAATGATATAGGATCAAAAATATAATTAAATTAACAAATAAAAATAAGTTTATAATTATATTTTAAATAACATTAATTATAATTATTGTTTTATTATATATACATCAGATACGTATTTGATCACACAGCACCGGGGAAAGCATGAGAGATAATACACTCACTATACCCTATCATTATAAATTTTCTGTAATAATATAAAAAGCAATATAAAGCTTATTAGAAATATATAAAGAAATGAATATACGCTTCGAAAGGATAGACTATAAAAAGATGCGTCATACCAATTTTGCGTAATCAGATATCAGCTTTTTAAATACGTTAGCGCCAAAGTTTAGGTATGGCAATCTCTCACTTACTCGGATGTTCAAAAGAAATTATAGTTCCTTAGTCCTCTGAGGCTAGGCACTGTGGATGTTCCCTGTAAAGTAGATCGTTACCGCATACGTCTGATCCTTAATAGGTTAGGAGTAGTTATTGCCATAGTGTTTGCAGTCACTTATAATAATCATAATTCCATTATACATATTGCTTATTAACAAGAACATGAATAATAATTTATATTAAATCAACATAACATCCTCTATATATTAACATTAGTCACTAATTAAAATAAAATTTATAACAAATTTTCTCTGTAAGTATATATATTATATATCTAGTATAATATCTTCTTAATTATTCATCATAGATAAGAAAATCCCACCACAAGCCAACAAGTCTAAGAAGCGCATTGAGTTCGAACGACTCTATACTTTCACACAAGGCCACACCCAAAAACTAGTAGGCATATTCCTTCCATTACCTAGCATTGATCAGCTACGTTTTCCCTCAAATTCAATCACATGTGAAGTGATTTTTAGTTGCGGTATTTCATTACGGTGTATTAATAATACGATTTATGCACATACTTATATTATATTAATTAAATATTCGCTCGAGGTTTGTGTGTTTCTTGTTACTTATTATTTAGATTTCGAGAAAGCTTTAGTTATAGTAAATTTAAGTTCTATTTATGAATATTACTAACTATAATCTTCTTATTGTGTTATACAAGTACCCCATTTGAATATCAAAATCGAGCTTTATACCTAATATGTGGAAATCCGAGTCTATTCTTCTTTAAAATTGTATATCGCTGCTAGATCAAATTATTACAATATATTAGTAAAAAAACATACTAATCTATATATAATAAATAAATAATAAATAAATAAATAATAATAAATAATAAATATAATACATTAATAAATAATAAATAATAATTAATAATAATAATTATTATTATATTAATAATAATGTAATTAAATAATAATAATATAATAATTATGATATGATTATATTTATAATTTCGCTATGCTAAGTGAGCACTTTTCTTCAATGAAACTTTTTATATATAATATAAGAATATACAAGATGAGCGCGTATATAAATTAATTAATTAGGACGATAAAATAGGTTAGTATATATAGGTAAAAATGGTGAGTATAATGAGATTTTTACTATTGGTGTTTGCCTACTCAAGAATTTTGACCACGAGCCTCCACTGATATATATACGTGAAATAGAAATATAAAAATAGTAGGCAGTGAGATACGATATAAATGAGGAAACTCACTCTACCGGGCCCTAACGTGAGAACTCTACCCTTGCACAAGTATATATACTTGGCAACTCTAATTAGTCAGTATATTATAATATTATTCTTTTTATGTTATATATATATATTATATAGATAATAGAATATATATTCACGTATATAGATAAGCTCACACACGCTATTCTTAAAATTTACCTAAGATTATATTAAGTATAAAAAAAATTCCTATATATATCTAATTATTAATACTATGGTATATATAGGTTAATGTTATAAATATCAATAATTTATTGCTGCTGGTAAAATAAATAGTTTATCATTTTATAAGTATACATTCATCAATCATATATTTTTATAGAATACTTGTGTTAATATATTGCATGTGATTTATTTGACACTTTAAGTAATTTCATTATTATATATTTATTATTATAATAATATAATTTAATTATCTATCATATAGTATGAACTTTAATATATCCACCCGAACAAATATATATTATTTAATTTATATCTTTTTTATATTATAATTTATATATTTAATATATAATTATATATTTATTATTTATTAAATTTTTATTGAGTGTTGATTTCATTTTATACTATATTTTTAATAAATTATTTAAGTAATTATATGAGTCTATATGATTATTACTAAATATTATACATATTATTGATAACTTATCAACCATATTATATAAATTATGAACCAGAATGCGCAACTTATCATTCAACATTATCCCAGAAGACATTATAATAATCTCACACGAATATACCTTGGCTTGTGTCTATATACCTAGCATTACAACAAATATTCCTAAAATATATGCGTTACATTGTTGAGTAGGAATTATTCTAATAGTACAAATTATAATTATATATATTTATTATTATATATTATTATATTATTATATTATTATATTATTATATTATTATATAGTTATTTTATTATATTATTAATCTTATATATCACCTTTGTAATTCGGTGGTAAGATTGCTTTGATTTTGATTTCTGTTAATGTTTATTATTATTATTATTATTATATATTATTTATTGATATTACTTATTATTATTGAAACATTCAACCAAATTAATATATAAGATATTATATTAACTTAACCTATTTTATTATTATTATCCGTATTAATATTATTTTATAATAATATAACTATTATAATAGATAGAATATATTTCTTTAAAATTATATGAGTTTCAATATCTTATCTAATATTATTTCATTATTTATCTACTCTATTATTATGAGTGTGTATATATTTAATCTTATTATATACTCTTTATTATTTTATTTATTATATGGTAGTATGATCGTTTGTATCCAACTATTATAGTTAATAAATATTATTAATATTATTTTTATGTTTATTATTATTAATTTTAGCAAATCAATATACAAAATTTAATAACTATAATTAATATTAAAATCTGTGTGTTTGTAAAAGGTGATTTAAAATATAAGCTTCTTTACATCCTTAAAACACCATTATATATTATATAAAATATAAATATTTACCAATTAGCTTATATTAATATTTTTTATCTACACCAGACACAACGATGTGTTGCAATTAATTATCTAATATTAAAGTATCCTCTCACATTTCGAGTAATTTATAAAGTAAAATATATTAATATATATATTAATATTAAATAATTAAATAACACTGAAAAAATATAAAATAATAATTACATATGAAAGTAATTGATACGTGGCTAAAGTAGGTAATTGAAGACATTGTTAAAATGCTTACTGAATAAGGTCACTTTCCTATAAAAATTCAATAAATTTAATATAAAGATATATAAAATAGAAGAAAAAAAAATAAAAATATAATAAATATAAAAAATAATGATAATAGTTAGTGATATAAAATGAAAATTGAGAATCCAAGTGAATGATGAATTAGATTGAAGTATATATATTGAAGAGTATTAATGTAGAATTATTATTATTATTATTTATATTATTATAAGATAGTTATTATTGTTAGAATTGTTTTATTTTAATTGTTATATATTATATTTATTTTATTATTAATTGATGTAGATTTTTAATGAATTGCCCATATGCAATTATTAATTAAGTATGAATTATGTAATTATGTAATTATGATTGGTGATATGTATTATTATTATTGATTATTATATTATTATTCAGAGTATATTATTGAAATTATGATAGATAATTATTATTAGTATGACTTAATATAATAAAGTAAGAATTTTATTATTGATGAATCAATTTATTATTATATTATTACAATTCCATATATTATATATTATATTATTATTTGCATATATCTATGATGAATGAGAGAGAGAATTATTAGAAATTAATTATTATTATAACATTGAAATTAAATTGCTCTTTGATTAAATATGGAAATTTATTGATTGTAATTATTTACTATTATGTAGAGAATTACTGATCTTAAAAGAAGTAATTCATTGTCGCAAATACATTGAGATGCGCGAAGAGAAGAGAGATATAAACGATATTAGAATTCTTGAATAAAAATGTTGTCAGACTCTTTTGTATTTAAACCCTTTCATTCCAATAAAACGATTGAGAGAGAGTGAGATTCAGTAGCGATATATTAAGGAAGAGTAATAAAATAAAACAAAATTAATAAAATCACTTTAATGCTTTTTGTACGTGATTAAAGGTAAAAATTATTTATGGTAAATAATTTTTAACAGGAATAAAGATAAAGATGTAATATAAACCTCGTAATATATAATATCACAACAATACATCAATATACATGCTAACAACTCAAATATATAAAATAATTAAATATAATTGCCTGATAATATTTAATAATGTTCTATGTATATAGTTCAGCTAGTCACTTAACTTAAAAGACAAAAATTAGTTCATTTTTATCATTATTATTAAAACCCCACCCTTTTAATACTATATAGATTATAACTTTGTAAATATGTATATTTATCCTACCCACCCTCGATCTGTGAGTTAAATGGGAGTTTATACATTTCTAGTAGTATATATATTTAATAATCAATTATATATATGATATTTAAATTTATCGCTAAAAATTTCTTAGACATGCTGACGTTTTGTTAATATTATTTTGCAAATTTAAATTTACATTGGCACAAGCGTTACAACAAAAATATTATCAATTCAAAATAAATAATATATATATAATTCCTAAATATTATAATTTAATAGTATAATAATAAATATAATAAATATTATATATATAATGCATATAAATATAATATAATATAATATATATATATAAAATGATTAATTTATATATATATAATATATATATATAATATATATATATTATATAAAATATAATAGCTTATAATTCAAATCTTTCTATACTATGAGTATACACTCAAAATCACACAGTTCACCAAAATAATCATAGAATTAATCGATATATTTATATCGGTGATACCCTTCGAAACTACATTATGAAAATTACATGTTTGATAAAGCATAAAGAAATAACGATCACATGTAGTAGTTTTTGACCTACTATGGAATTAAAAGTTGACTATATGGCTTAATTGACTGACAGCACATATAAACTAATATAGTAAATATAGTATAATTAATTACTAACA
This sequence comes from Trachelipus rathkii, assembly GCA_015478945.1. Taxonomy (NCBI): domain Eukaryota; kingdom Metazoa; phylum Arthropoda; class Malacostraca; order Isopoda; family Trachelipodidae; genus Trachelipus; species Trachelipus rathkii. The sequence continues at coordinate 1,170 of JABUQX010070421.1, read as the reverse complement.
CGTTATATAAAACTTATAGAATAAATATTAATATCATGTAAGATCCGAACGTGATTATTTTTAAAGAAAATAAATTTATTATAAACATTAATATATAATCGAGTATCCAATCATCAACTAATAGATAATTATAAGTAATCTATTTCCATGAGTTTAGTCATTAAACATAATACAGTTATTATATATAGAATATTAAATGTAAAATTTATGTTAATTAATACATATTTAATATAATGAGAATGAACTTACAAGCCTCCTACAGATTCATTTGACATACAAGGAATCAAAAGCAATGTCTACAGGTAAATAAAATAATCACGTACAATATTTTAATGAAAATAGTTTACAATTTTTATTATTTTAATATATATATATAAATGTATGATAAAATATAATCATTCCTACAAACAACGCGTAAACTAATTGCCCACTAAGACAGAATCACTAATACATTAAACACACTACCTGAACAGAGTTAGTTAATAGATTAACTAATAATGTAGTCCGATTTCACTAAATTTTCTATGCCTCTATGATATGATTATGTTGCGTGTGCAGTAGTTGACGACCTAAGCAAAAAGTGATTAGGGTATGCATTACGACTTAATTTATTATATATATATATGTGATGCATAAAGTATAATTAATATAACTAGTATAATTAATATAAGATGTGAGAGCATGCGCTGTGTGTGTAATAGATATGTGCTAGATTTTCTTCACTTTATTATCATTAAAATTTGTTTATGTTATCTAAGTTTTAATATTGTATAATAAGTATAGGAATAAGAAAGAGGTCATTAGTATAAAGTGAAGTAAGTCACATACACATTAGTTTATTTTTAATTCCTTTCTTCGAGGAATTATAATATATATATATTAAATAATTATATACTAAATTAATTCAACCACAAACACACATAATACACATAACACACACACACACACATAGACATTAAAATATTTATATATATATATAATATATATAATTATATATAATATAATATAGTATATAATAATATATATATAATAGTACTATTTTTCACAAAATGTTGAGCCTTTCACAATTATTATTAAGGCTATGTAGCTTTCATAATATTACCATTAGTTTATATATAGTAATACTTGTATAGGGTACTTATCCATATTACATATATATATATAGCACTG
>JABUQX010070420.1:27500-36828 GCA_015478945.1 Trachelipus rathkii | reverse complement strand
ACACCTGACACCTAGATTTCCACCCCAGCCTTTCACCTAGCTACACCTACACCTAGCCTCCACCCCGCCTCTTCACCTAGCCTACACCTTCACCTACACCTAAAGCCTCCACCCATCCTTCACCTAACCTACACCTACACTTACACCTAGACTCCACCCAGCCTTCACCTAGCGTACAACCTAAACCTAGCCTACACGTGCCCCTACAACTTTGATGGCTCAACTTTTATTGGCTCAACTTTGATGACGTTCATCTTTGTTGGACATCTATTATGATGATTCAGCCTTTGATGACTCAGAATTTATTGATGGTTTCAACTTTTGCAGATGCGCTCCCAATCACCGTAGAAGTATCTAGGGATGTTCTATTAGTATTCTATGAGTGCCACATGGTGCCAAGTGAGTGCCACATGGTGCCAAGGAGTGCCAAGTGGGTGCCAATGAGTGCCAAGTGAGTGCCGACATCACGTGCCAACTGAGTGCACATAAGTGCCAAACTGAAAGTGTTCACTTTTCAAGCTTCTTCTAAGCCTCCCCTGAGCCTAGGAAGAAATAGCCCTAATATGCGGTGTCTACCCCTAAGGTTATAAGTATGAGGAATCGATTGGTCTGTATATTACAAGTTTCTAGGATGCTTCCTACTATGAGTTAGCTTTTTCTAACACTTATAGCACGATAGAATATATATCTAAAAGAGTTATCACATTTGAGACAGGTGACCGCAAACGTTTCCGAGTCCGCGTCCGCAGGTCAGCCCCGTCACGAAACCGCCGCGTGCGCCCACAGGCGCCATAATACTTCCGCGTAACCGCCGCCGCTGCGCCCGCAGGCGCAAAATTTCCGCGCGAACAAAAAATATGATATCAATACTTAAACATATCAAAGAATTTCTTTTCAAATATACTTTGAGTCATTCATTTTTTACTACAATTGTACGAAATTTTTATTAAAAACATATACTTCCATACCTTAAGGCCAGTAAATTTCAGTAAATCAATAGACGGTGTTATACCTAACACCCAAAGGGATAGAGGCTTTTTTTCTTACTCCGTTTTACTGCTACACCATATGCTTTACTGCTTTAACTCACTTATATTTATTAACATTACATACCTTAAAGCAGTAACACAGTAAATCAAATCAATAGAAGTGTTGCCTGGCACCAAAGGGATTTGAGTATCCATTGATATATAAACAGACTTGTGAAAACAAACTTATGAGCCGGTTACTAACTTGTACACTTTGATTAAACGATACATACCCTTTTAAAGCAGCTAAATCAGTAAATCAATAGAGGGTTTTACCAACAGCAAAGGGCATTTAGTATGCTTTGTTTACTGTTTTACTGCCTTAACTCATATATTTTGTTTCACTGCTTTACTGCTTTAACCTCATATGTTTTACTGCTTTAACTCATGATTTACTGCTTTTACTGCTTTAACTCATATGTTTTTACTGCTTTAACTCATATTATCGTTTACTGCTTTACATGCCTTTAACTCATAGTTTACTGCTTTAAACTATATTTTACAGCTTTACTGCTTAACTCATATGTTTTACTGGCTTTAACTCATATGTTTTACTGTTTTTACTGTTTAACTCATAATGTTTTACTGCTTTTAAACTCATATGTTTTACTGTTTTACTGCTTTTAAAACTCATATGTTTTACTGCTTTAACTCATTATATTTATTAACATTTTGTTTTCTTTTATATTTCTTATTTTGTTTTAATACTTTTTATTATTATTATTTTACATTTATTTTAATTTTGTTTTTAAAAATTGTAATGTAAGAAAAACCACGACAGTGTTTTTATTAAAACATTTTATTTTTAATTAAAATTATTGTACGAAAATTTTATTAAAAACCTTTTATATATACGAGTTTTAAGGGGAAGTAAAATCGCGTTTTTCATTTTAAAGCATTTATTAAATTAATATTTTGTTATATAAATTCATTGGACATATCCAAATTTTTTAGCATCAAATATATTTACAAAGTTTATCTAAAACATAACTTAATTTAAAAAGCATATATGAAATAAAATACAAGAGACTCCACACAAATTAGAACTATAAGGCCCGTTGAACAGGCGTAAGACATAGTTTTCTTACACAACTTACATTATTATATTTTAAAAAATAAAGCGTGATATAATTTCTAAGTTCAATAAAATTTCTAAGTTCAAAGAATCAATTATGTGAACTGCGTCGTTTTCTTTTTCTATAAACGGAAATCCAACCAAGGCCTGTTGAGTTACTGTGACGACGGCAATGTATTGAATATTGAGCGGTATCCGCTCCAACTTACAGAGATTATTTCGTTTATAGCAAACATCCCTAAAAAGCGAGGTTCATTTTTAAACACCGATTGTATTTCCTCTTCATTCATAACTTTAATAATTCAAAGTACGTTCGCGACTCTGCTTCAATTTCAATGAGTTGAGTATGCTCAAGGATATAGACCACTAACAGTGATGGGTATTGTAGACTTGAATCCAAAAGAAGAGGACTTAGTCAAGGTGCCCTTTCTTCAAAAATGTTTCAAAATGAATAAGGCGTTACAAGCTGAAAGGTCGGCTGTGAGATCATAGGGTATAAATTACTATTCCTTGCGTATTCTTCAAGATTTAAGCCTCAACTGTCCATCTATCATTACATGATACGTAGTTGGCGTTATTATAAGTCCGTAAAAAAGACGAGTTTACAGGAGACGATAGGTCCGCCGTTTTGTATAACATTTCATACATCACGGTCCATGAGGAACGGCCATTCACATGTAAACTGGATAACCCCTAGACCGAAAGGTGTGAATTTATAGGGTGACTTTTATTAATGTTCCTGACGTAGGCTTCGTGTTCCACAATCCCTATTATTATTACTTTCTGTTGTAAATTTCCGTTCACGATGTTAGGGATATTGATACTCGATAATCCTTGAGTGAAATTAAGTATCTTGGTTTCAACTCTCTTAATAGGGTACTTTGCTGTAGTATTCAAAAGCGAATTTTCAATTTCCAAATGCCGCTGTGGTGATAATTTCACTTTTCTAACATAGAGATAAGCCTCCAACAGTTTGAAAACAGGTTCTGGACATACAGCCTGTAGCAGTAGGTTTACTTTTATTTTAAGAGCAAATTTAGGATTTGACCGCCGATAAAATGATGTGCTAAGTATCCACAGGATTCGGTAGAATGAGTCTTCTGAGAGAAGATTATCGTCCATTATAAATCGACCGTAAAATTTCATAAGTATTATTTATGACTTTAGCTGCTTTATCTATATGTGCAGCTTCATCTTTGAAACTATAAAAACCACATGATTGGAGATGAGATTGTTTAGCATCCGTCTGAATTAATTTAACAAATGTTCTAATATAGCTTCTATAACAGGATAATTAGCAGCGGGACGCACCTATGAAGTCCGTTAAGGAAATAGACCTTCAAACCTGAGTGAAACATGTATACAGGAAATTTGATTCTGGTATATACTACATGGTCATCACCCGAAGGAAGATCTGTACCATCAGGTACATTATTACAGGAGTGTCTTTCTTACACTATCTTTACACGGCGAGAGTATGTTAATGAATGAAGAAAGGGTATTCAGAGGATCAAAAATGCAGAGGGGGATATGGCCTTGGTGGATTTTTGCCAAGCTGTGGAGAAGTGCAAGGCCTCTACTAAGGAGAGGTGGGGAATATATAGGTAAAAAAGCTATAAGAACAGGTTTGCATACTATTCAAGATATTGCTGCAGGAAATAATCCTCGTACAGCATTAAAAAGACGTATTGCCGATGTATCAGATGAGATGTTGGATGATGTTAAGCGTAAAATAAGACGTAAAATGTCAGGTCAAGGTCGAGGGACCAAGAAGATTGTCATAAAGAAAGAGGCTAAGCGGAAAAAAACTCTAAAGAAAAAATGTATTGATTTATTTGCTATTTAATTACTAACTGATAAAACTTTATACGGAATTGTTATAAGTACAGGTTTTTCATGAAAATGTTTCAGTTATACGACCAGAGCTCGAAACATTACAAAGCATTCCTTCATCTCTAGTTCCTGATTGTTGTAGAGTGAATTGGATTCTCTTCTCCATGAATCCTACACAGATTAGCGTTAACGCGACTCCAACTTTATCAGTATTAATCCTTTGCATTCAATTACAATACAGATGTTCCTCTAGAGTTCAAAATTCAGGCACTTCTGATCAATACCTAGATCCCTCTAATGTGTTTTTATATGTAAAAAACGAAAATTGACAAAAAACCTGATTACAGATCTTCCTTCGGGTGATGACCATGTAGTATATACAGAAATCAAATTTCCTGTATACATGTTTCACTCAGGTGAAGTCTATCCTTAACGGTACTTCACTTGGTGCTTCCGCTGCTAATTATCCAAGGAAGCTATAAGAAAACATGTTGTGAAATTATTCAGACGATGCTAAACAATCTCATCTCCAATCATGTGGTTTTTATAGTTTCAAAGATGTAGCTGCACATATAGATATAAAGCAGCTAAAGTCATAAATAATACTTATGAATTTTACGGTCGATTAAATTGCGATATCTTCTCTCAAGAAAGACTCATTCACCATCTGTAGATACTAGAATCATTTTATCGCGATCAAATCCTAAATTTGCTCTTAAAATAAAAAGTTAAGCCTAGCCTACAGCTGTATGTCCAGAACCTGTTTTTACAAACTGTGGAGGCTTATCTCTTTTTTAGAAAAGGGAATTTATCACCACAGCCGAATTGGAAATAGTGAAAATTCGCTTTGAATACACAGCAAAGTACCCTATTTAAGAGAGTTGAAACCAAGATATTTTAATTTCACTCAAGGATTATCGAGTATCAACATCCCTAACATTGTGAACGGAAATTACCACCAGAAGAAAGTAATTAATAGGGATTGTGGAACATGAAGCCTACTCAGGGAATTATAAAAAGTCTCACCCTATAAATTCACACCTTTCGGTCTTAGAGGTATCAAGTTTACATGTGAATGGCCTTCCTCACGGACGTGATTATGAAATGTTTATACAACGGTTGACTTCTCTCGTACTTCGTCCCTTTTTACGACGTTAAATACCAATACGTATATCATGTAATGATCAGTGCGGACAGGCTTAAATCTGAAGAATACGCAAAAGAATAGGTAATTTATACCGCCTATGATCTCACAGCCGACCTTTCAGCTTGTAACGCCTATCTATCATTTAAACATTTTGAAAAAGGGCACCTTAGGACTAAGTCTCTCTTTTGGATCAAGTCTACAATCACCCCTCACTGTAGTGGTCTATCTTTGAGCATCCTCAACTCATTGAAATGACAGGTACGCAACGCTACTTTTAGAATTATTAAAGATAGGGAAGAGGAAATACCAATCGTGTTTAAAAATGAAACCTCGCTTTTTAGGGGGTTACGCTATTAACGACAATAATCTGCTTGTAAAGTTGGAGAAGGAACCTGCCTTCATCTATTCAATACATTGGCCTCGTCACATCACCGTCACAGGGACATTGGATTTCCGTTTATAAGAACAAAAAAAACGACCGCCAGTTCACATTTAATTGACTTCTTTGAACTAACAAATTTAATTAAATTAATCATGATATCACCTATTTTTTAAAATATAATATGTAAGTTGTGTAAAAACTATGTCTTACCCTGCTTCAACCCTTATATCCTAATTTGTGTGGGAGTCTATTGTATTTATTCAATATTTTGCCTTTTTAAAATAAATGTATGATTTTAATAAACTTGCTAAACATATTGATGCTAAAAAATTTGGTATTGTCCAATGATTTTATATAGTGTCTAATATGTAATAAAATGCTTTAAAATGAAAAAACGCGATTTAACTTCCCTTAAAACTAGGTATGTAATGTTAATAAAATTTCGTACAATTTATAAAATAAAATGTTTATAATAACAGACACTGCGTGTGTTTTTCTTACATTACAATTTTATTTACAAAATAAAACTAAAAATATTAAATTTATAATTATTTCAATGAGTTATTAGAACAATATTGAAAATATACAAAAGAAAAAAGAAGAACCAATTAAAAATATGAGTTAAAGCAGTAAAAACATATGAGTTAATATCAGTTAAAACAGTAAAACATAAGAGTTAAAGCAGTAAAACACAATAAATATATCAGTTAAAACAGTAAAACATAATCGAGTTAAAGCAGCTAAAACAATATTGATTAAAGGCAGTAAAGCAGTTTAAAACATATGACGGTTAAAGCAGTAAAACACATATGAGTTAAAGCGTAACAGCAGTTAAAACATATGAGTGTAAAGCAGTAAAAACATATGAATGTTAAAGCAGTAAAACAGTAAAACATATGAGTTAAAAGCAGTAAACATTAATGAGTTAAAGCAGTAAAGCAGTAAAACATATGGAAGTTAAAGCAGTAAAACAGTAAAACAAAAGCATACTAATCCCTTCTTGGTGTTAGGTAACACCTCTATTGATTACTGATTTACTGCCTTTAAGGTATGTAAAGGTTAATAAATATATGAGTTAAAGAGGTAAAACATATGAGTTAAAGCAGTAAAACAGTAAAAACAAAAGCATAACTAATTCCTTTGGTGTTAGGTAACACCTCTACTGATTTACTGATTTATGCTTTAAGGTACGTAAAATATATATATGAGTTTAAAGCAGATAAAACATTTGAGTTAAAGCAATAAAACAGTAAAACAAAAGGCCTACTAATCCCCTTTGGTGTTAGTAATAACACCCTATTGACTTTACTGATTTACTGCTTTAAGGCCTGTAAAGTATATGGTTTTTAAAAAATTTCGTACAATTTGTAGTAAAATGAATGACTCATAGGATACTTGAAAAGAAATTCTTTGAATCAGTTTACATTGATATCATAATTTTTTGATTCGCGCGGAAATATTGCCGCCTGCGGTGCACGCGGCGGCGTTACGCGGGAAACTATTCGCCGGCGGGCGCACGTGGCGGCGGTTACGCGGTAATATTTGCGCCTGAGGGCGCACGCGGCGGTTTCGCGACGGGGCTCACCTGCGGACGCGGACTCGGAAACGTTTGCGGTCACTGTCTCAAATGTGTAACTCTTTAGATATATATTCTATCGTGCTATTAAAGTGTTAGAAAAAGACTAACTCATAGTAGGAAGCAATCTAGCAGATTGTCTAATATAAACCAATCGATTCCTCATACCTAATAACCTAGGGGTAGACACCCAATTAGGGCTATTCTAGGCCCAGGGGAGGCTAGAAAAGGCTTAAAAAAAGTGGCACTCAGGTTGCACTATGTGGCACTCACTTGGCACTTATTGTGGCACTCACTTTGCACTCATTGGCGACTCACTTGGCACTCATTGGCACTCATTGGCACTCACTTGGCACTCACCTGGCACTCATAGAATACTCATAGAATACTAAATAGAACATCCCTAGATACTTCTTACGGTGATTGGGAACCATCAAACTTGAAACATCAAAAATCTGAGTCATCAAAGCTGAATCATCAATATAGATTCCAACAAAGTTGAGCCATAAAAGTTGAGCCATAAAAGTTGAGCCATCAAAGTTGTAAGGGGCACCGTGTAGGCTAGGTATAGGTGTACGCTAGTTGAAGGCTGGTGGAGTCTAGGTGTAAGGTGTAGCGGGTGTAGGCTAGGTGAAGGATGGGTGGAGGCAGGTGTAGGTGAACAAGGTGTAGCTAGGTGAAGGCTGGAGTGGAGGCTAGAGTAGGTGTAGGCAGTGAAGGCTGGCGTGGATCCTAGGTTGTAGGTAGGCTAGCGTGAAAGGATAGGGTGGAGGCTAGGTGTAGTGAAGGCTAGGTGAAGGGGCTACGGTGTTAGGCTGGGCTGTAGGGGCTAGTGGAGGCTGGGTGTAGGGCTATTATGGAGGCTGGGGTAGCGCTACAGAGTGTAGGCTAGGTGTGTAGGCTGTGTGTGTGTGTGTAGTGCGTGTGTGCTGTGTGTGTGTGTGTGCGCGCTCGTGTGTAGATGCTGAAGGTAAAGACTTCAAAAAATAGGGCTAAGCCCTAAAGGGTGGCCAAAAATTAGGGTGGGCAAAATGGACCCATGGAAGGACCAAAAGGGTCTGGTCAAAAATTAGGGGGGGGACTCGTACAACGGTTGCTACGCAACCCGTTTGGCGCAACCCTTCTTCGAAGGGTTTCAAAAATTAGGGGTGCCGAAAAAAATTAGGGGTGCCAAAAAAATTAGGGTTGCCAAAATTGCACCCTGGAATACAAAAGGGTTGGCCGAAAAATTTGGGTTCTCAAAAAAAGGTCAAGGCCCAAAACAAGTCAAGGCCAACAAAGGTCAAGGCTCAAAAAGGTCAAATACATGGCAAAAATTAATTATTTATTTGGTAAAATTGTTAGTTAAATTTTAATTAAATAAACTTCCATAAAATTTTGTGAGAAACAGTTAGGAATATCGAGTTCCACTACAGACTATTTATTATCAAAACTATCTTCGCGAGGTAATGAACGTTACGTAACTTTATCTTATATTTACCTAAAGAACGTATCCTAAAGTAACCAATGTAACTTAACCTAACCTAACCTTCTAAGGTTATAATAATAATAATAATTATAACCTAACCTAACCAACCTAACTAACCTAACCTAACTGATAATACATAATAATTATAATAATAATAATAATAATAATAATAATAATCAATAATAATAATAATGAATAATAATAATAATAAAATAAATAATAATATAATAATAATAATAATTAATAATAATAATAATTATTATTTTTATAAAGCATCATTATACTTTTTTTAATATTACCTTTTGTTATGACCTATGATTATTATTTTTATTATTTTAGTGAATATTATTTTTTATTATTATTATCATTACAAATTAACCTAATAATAATAATAATAATAATAATAATAATAATAATAATAATAATAATAATAATAATAATAATAATAATAATAATAATAATAATAATAATAATAATAATAATAATAATAATAATAAGAAGAAGAAGAAGAAGAAGAAGAAGAAGAAGAAGAAGAAGAAGAAGAAGAAGAAGAAGAAGAAGAAGAAGAAAGAAGAAGAAGAAGAAGAAGAAGAAGAAGAAGAAGAAGATAAGCGTAAAACTAAGAGAAGAAAAGCAAGAAGAACATAGGAAGAAGAAGAAGAAGAAGAAGAAGAAGAAGAAGAAGAAGAAGAAGAAGAAGAAGAAGAAGAAGAAGAAGAAGAAGAAGAAGAAGAAGAAGAAGAAGAAGAAGAAGAAGAAGAAGAAGAGAAGAAGAAAATCGTAAGTAATTTAGCCTTTTTATTTCTTTTAGGGATATTT